>JAOBYH010088992.1:0-11507 GCA_025403525.1 Umimayanthus kanabou | reverse complement strand
AATCTACTGCGCACATCTTTCTTTAGAATCAGGAATGCGCAATAATAAATCAAGTTAAATTAACTCGAGTGGGGGGGTATTCTGCAATCTAGCCGTCTCATGCATGTTAACAACTTTGTCAGAATGGTAGGATCGACATCGCGGTTGCATTTAACTGATTTCTTTGTCTTTTAAGCGGCGAATTCCTGGAAGCGAAGACTCGGATCTTTTTCAAAATAGTTTTCGTTACCAATATTAAAACTTTTTTAGGTTTTATAAGGAACACTCGACAATTATTTCATTCAGTCATCTGCCATCTTTGGTCTTACTCACACTGATCTCGCGTGACGCATGCGCTAAACATAACGGAACCGAAACCTCAACTTGGCGCCTTCCGTCCCGAGTAAAAATATCTCTACTCACTCATCAGTACAATCCGCCGTGTTTACAGGATGACAAACCGCTTGTATGTACTGCGCATGATCGTGAAACTGGCTTTCAGCTACGGCTTCTACGGCAACGCCAATTAACCCACACCACCCGCCAATGATTATGCCATCTTTCAAGATCTTTCCCTACGGCACCCAGCTCCTTCGTAAATTCATATCGTAATCAAGCCTTCGGTATAAAATAAACTGTGGTAAGCTGATAAACTGGCTGATTAAATAACCGCAGACTCATATTACTCAATTACTCAACATAAATTTCGCACGTGAAGTTAGAAAACTCCGCGTGTGACTAACGTTCCATACAGTCGTTTTGCGTAAAATGACTTTTTACTGGAACTCGGTGAAAGCGATGATTTTCAAAGCTCTAGAGATGATTGGCGTTTTATATCCTATTTGTGATTTTTTTAGCTCACTTTCCGTTTCGCTACATATCTCTGTGGCCCTAAATGCAAATGTTCTCTGCCCTGTCTTCGTAATTTGATGCCCGTTTTCTGTTACGGGTTGAACGTTCGTAAATAGAAGACCGTTTTGTAATTTGCTGCAAAGATAAGCTGGTGCTAACGAGTTCACACATTTGTAGCACACGACAGTGACTCTAGGCTGTAGCTCTTTGATAAGCAGTCAGCTGAGTTCCCTGAGAACCTGTGTGACGTGCATGATCGTACTTCTTGCTGTTCGTGATGGTTTTACAGGTAAAGTTCTTGACACCCTCAAGTTTCTTAACGTTCTTTGAATCGAACTTGTCTCGTATTTCGTGTTTTTTGGGTTCACGACTTTTAGTTATAGTTATTGAAACAACCATATCTTGTGGTGATAAACATGTTAAATCTATCATTCCTATAAACTAACATAAAAAGTTCTTGTACAAGTTGTGTTATTAAGGCAATTAACGGTGATGTAGTTAACAAATTGTCAGTCATTTGAGGCGAAAATACTTATCTTCAATCGCATGCGTGTTATTCAAACGCAATTTGTTTTAAAACATTTGTTCAGTGAAGTTTGCCTGTCGGGCACCTTCTGATACGCGTTGTTTAATACCCATTCTATATAAAAATTAAGGGAAAGGTCTAAGCACTGAATTTCTAGTCAAATTAGGAAATACTTGTCTGATATGACATATGATCAAACGCACAGTGGAGTAGCGTCAGTGTTTTAAAACAAAAGAGCTTTAAAAGGCGTTACTCCTAAAATATTAATAAAATAATATGAAACTAGAAAGTGAAAACAACGCTCCCTCTTTGTATGGAACGCCTTTATTTTTAAAGAATGTAAATGGGTATTTGATATTTAAACTGATACTGCAAGGAAGATTTGGAACTCGCCCACGCAGTGCAATCTGCATGTGACGCTCAAAAAACAAAACTATATAGTCATGTTTACAGTGTTAACAGCTAATCAACTTGGCTAATCAGCTTGTTTTTTCTGTACTAGAATAATCATTTGCACGCAATATCTGCACGTGACGAGGAAGAAGAAACACATAGCTTAAGGCAACGTTTTCTCTGATGATCTCTTCATGTGACATGTGTAAAAATGATAAACGAGAGCTTCGTTCAATATGAAAGTGTAAAAAGGCTCAGTGGTTTCCTTACTGTGTTCTTTTTGAAGACGAAAGCTTCGTTGAAGTGTTATGATTCCACTCAACATGTTCTATTGAGTAATAACCCACCCATTGTGAAATAACGATGCTGCAACATTATTCACTGCAGGCTACGAAACTACAGCTTTTCTTCTATAAAGATCACACGATACCCATCATTGACCAATGCCACGCCTATTTTCGATCATGAGACTGAAAAAAACAAGCGAGTATAGTTTCTTAATATATCAGTTTATCAACAATGGTTATTAACAAACAAAAATGTTCCACATAACAGGAAGTAAATTGTACATGCTCAATATAAAATGGAATACTAATCGGACATGCCCTGGGTCGTTCGCATTTATATCCGACCTGGCAATCTTCCTCAGTGCAGAGGTCGAAACATTTTTTGTGAAGGATTCTCAGAAGAGACTTCCTGTTTCCTGGTTTGTGTTTTACAAGCCTGGAGTACCGATAATGCTCAATATCTTTAATACTCTTAAAAACAGTTCAACTCCATACCATTCTGGTCTAACATTAAGTAACAATTATTCCACGAACGCGCGTTGGAAATATGAGCTTTTAGATAGCGGACGAGGTGCGGAGCACCGAGCCGGCTATCATAAGCTCATATCCAACAAGCGCGAGTGGAATAATTGTTTTAATAAATACCAAACACTTGATTTTGTTTATGTTGAGGTTTTAAATGTCAATCCGTGTTAACATCGCGACTGTATATTATTGTTGACTGTTTCAAAAGCTGAGTTTCGCGGTCAGTTTCCATATTTGGACAAACTACAGGATATAGGATATATACCGTGAGTAGAGAGCCAATCAGACTACCTGAAATTCAATATCCAGTGTTTGGTATTTAATAATACTACTTGTACTCTTTCTTAGATTACGTTTAAGCACAGCTTTGATTTACCAAGAAAAATGTTTCCCCAACAAATCTATTTTCGTACTGGCCTAATAAGCTGACTAGCTTCTCAAACGTAGACTCACTTTTCTGAAGTGTCGCATTTGTTCATAAAGAAGAGTTTAAGCCTGCTTCACACGAGCGACGCAATCGCAATCGCAAACGCAGACGCATACGTAAAGAAAACAAGTGGACATAGACACAGACGCAAGAAAAACAAATTTCCTTTTCCTTGCGTCTATGTCTGCGTCCACTTGTTTTGTTTACTCTTGTGTCTGATTGCGATTGCGTCGCTCGTGTGAAGCAGGTTTAAGCAAGCAATAAGTCACGTGACGGCGGCAGCTCTCCTACGTTGCACTGATATTCATCAATAATAAAAGGAAAGTAAAGGAGATGTTGCTCGTGACAACACAGAAAGTATGACTCGTCTTGAGTTATACCTTGGTAAACGGAAAGTACCTTGGGTCATTCTGAAAACTGTTCCTTTTTTAAATTAATCAAACTTGGAAGTATAGGAAAGGACATCGAGCGTGACAAAAAACTCAAAGGTAAACCTGAGTTCAATTGAAGTATAAACAGTATTTATAAAAAGGCGAGAAGATGGTGTGACGTAAATACAGGCAAACATATTCTGCAAAACATTTGAATGAAGAACGTTGTCCAACTTTGTCCTTTTGCTAACTTCTTTCAGCTGTTGATAAGTAATTTTGGTAGCACTAGAACCATCCTAAAGCCCCGTCCCTTATAGCAACTTTTCCTCCCCACCTCCCCCGTTCCTCCTGCACTGAGATGGCCACACACGCCCAAATTGCAGTGCCTTGTTTATTCTAAGGGAAGCCATTTGACCATTATCGTATCAACAAGTGAAAATATGGTTATTTAAACCTTAAACCATTGTATCGCTATCAGAAGGCGGCTTGCTTTTTGTTATGTAAGGGTCTTGTTTTTGTATCATGTAGCAGTATAGACATGAATTGAAGTTTGATTACTGAATATGAAAAGATATCGATGTCCCAAAGCTCTTGGGAATTTTGATAAAAGTAAAACAGGAAACTGATAATAAAAAAATAAAATAAAAAAAAACCGTTGACGGCCGGCTGCGCATTTTTATGAGCCGCAAACAACGAAGTTTTCAATTTTGTTTAACCAAACCATAAACCAAACCATAAGCTAGGGATATTTTTGATTTTTAAATCGACAGTAAATTATCTTAAAGACTTCGATCGACTACTGTGACCTTACGAGGGAGTACTGTGATCTTGAGAGGGACTACTTGACTACTGTGATCTTGCGATCAACTATTGTGATCTTGCAATCTACTACCGTGACCTTGCGATAGACAACTGTGAACTTGCGATCGACTACTGTGAACTTGCGAGGGACCTCGCGTAATTTCCCCTCATTTATCTTATCGACAGGCCACAGTAGCTGTTGGTATCAAAACGCTTAAGGAAAGACGGCTCCAACTGCGCAAGAAACGCAGTGCTACTTCGATCTTGCGATCGACTGCTGTGCTAAGTACTGTGATCTGGCGATCGACTATTGTGATCTTGAGATCAACGTCTGTGATCGCGCGATCGATTACAGTATTAATTTAACCTTGCGATCGACTGCTGTGATCCTGGTCCACGGAAATCACGGATTTTACTAAGGTCAGAACATCAATAAAATGTAGATGTAGATATAGATGTAGATGTAGATTTCCAAACTGAGTGATGTCGCCTCAAAAGCAGCTTTAACAAAAACAATAGTAAATAATTGTTAGCCTATTGATTGGCTGTGAAACGCGTAACGCTATATCACATAGATTGCCTCAGTTTTAGACGCAACTCGTACTTTTGTGCGACTAGTTGAACTTGGAATTTTTGTGTTTCTTTATTTCTGTTTGCTGAGATACTGTTTTAAAAAAATAATGCAACCCAATTTCCGTCAAGCAGCCGTTTTGCACGCTTTCCGACTTCAAATGGCGAATGGCATAGACACTGATTTGACACAAAATATTTGGAGTTCTTGTTGACTGCACTTACTAAAATCTGCACAAGCCAAAGAAGTGGTACAAGTTAATGACTTGTTCACATAAAAAAATATATATCTTCTAGTTCTACTGAGGCGATAAAACATCAGTCGTTGTAGACATTTTTATGTCTAATTTTTGGGCTGAAGCTGAATGTTCTTAAATATTTTCAGGATTTCAGCCTCAAATGTTCTTAAAACGTTCTTAAACATGATTTTAAGTATTGGGTGTACATTTGTTATTTTCCGTTCGCACAAACCAACCGGAAGCATAAATATGCTTTATTAACAACAAAACAACAACATAGTAGCCGCTACCATGGCCGGCAAGAAAGCAACATAATAGTAAATAAAAAATGGTATAAAACAAACTTGTACATGTACAACACTACAGGCGATGTTGCACTGACGAACATTAGCCGAGAAACAAAGTATTTCCATAATTTTATACAGTATCCCAAATGAAAGTTCTTCACCTTTCCTCAGCCTCGAGTATGTTCTTAGCATGTTCTTAAATTTGGGGCATTTTTCATCCTCACGTTCTTATAAAAAAGGTTCTTATAAAAATATAGTGTAAATTAAATTTTAACTTTCCATTTTTAGACTCCCCTTTGTAGAGGAATGAATAAAACAGTTCACACTGGCAGTTCTGCAAGCTACGAGTTGACCCCAATTTGAACGGTATGGGTATTTTAAAAAGACTCGTTTCTCCTAATTAATGGTTCGTTAAGAACGATAAACGAGCAGCTGTTCAGACCAAAAGGGTGTTATTCTGGGCTTAAGGTCAGCTGCTGCATGTAACAATCCATCCCCTTTGCAATTAGCGTCATAATTATTGTCCAATATTTGCCGGATAAAAAAATAGTAAACCAAACAGGTACCAAACTGATTAGATGCAAAGAATGAAAGAATTGTGGATTGTTTTTACGTTTTACGTGTAAAGGGAAGAAGTATTGTTGGCATGCTTGCCAAAACTATCGTTCGCTTTTGTTTAGTTAAAAAAGGAAAGACTACTGGAATATATGTCCAAAACACACGAGTTTTATTCTTCAAGATAATTATATTTAGCAGCTGTGCCGATGTTCAATGTTCAAACCTTGAACAGGGGTTTTGTTGGCAAGTACTAAAGAAATCAGTTACACCAATCACTCTCTTTACTCAACATGTTCTTAAATAGGTAAAACTACGACTTTGCAATAACTCAGTTTGCGTGTTTTTCGATACTGCCGTCAAAGTTTTCCGGAACAAGGATTAAGCGGATTTATGCACTAAATAAACCTACTACCTGCCAAATGACCAACCCACACAATTTTAATTGTGCTTTAATAAAAGCTGTTGTTTTGATCGCCTCCGTTAAAAATTGTTTCTTCACATTGATCATTCACATTGTATTTGAACAAAGCAGCCGAAATGTTTTAGTAAAAGCCACGTGGTTCGGCATGTAGCTCGGCAGTTAAGGTCAGACTCTTACCAGTAAACTGCCCGTAAGAGGACAGCGGGGGCGTTAAGCCGCGCGGGTGCCGGCAGTCTCCTGAAATGCTGTCTTGGAGGCCATAAAAGAAAAAGAACCTAGACATTGCTCGAAATGAATAGGGTAATCCCGGTGTTGCGGCGAGGGCCACATGGGAGACTATACCTCCTTATGGATGTAAATGTGTTACCCTCAATACCAAAATAAAGTTCAATGTTTAGTTCTCTCTGTTTACTTTTAACATTGTTTTTTGAAGCTGTTCGATCCTTTGGAAGGTCACCTACCTATTGATAATATGTTAGATACTCTATACGGATTTTTGTAGGAGTGAAATTTTGGCTATAAATAGCCTAATGACTATTTTATAATTCTTGTACTCAATTAGTATGCGAATCTTTGTGGCTATATCTGAGGCTAATAGATTGGTTTATTGTTAAAACTTTTAATTAACCAAACTAATAAACTAACCGAAAAGTATAATCTAGTTTGTGTTTTTCCGTTTAGTTTGCGATTAAACACAATAGATTCAAGAAAATAGGTGTGTACTGTACCATTTCAAACATGTGGCTGATTTATGCATCGATACTATGTTATACTATTGTCTATATGTAAACTGTAGACTTCTAAACTCCTTCATTATTGATTCCATGACAGCAGAGCAGTTTGTTTTGATTGAAATGAAATGATGAATGGCATAACTAGAACAAAAGATTTTTAAAACTTCTTAACGCTTTTTAAAATAAATAATAACAACGGTATTGTAATTTTTAAATGACATTAGCAGTTTTACTCAAGAGGGCCAACGGGGTCCTAAATAATAATAATAGTAATTACATCAGTCGGTTTTTGCTTTAAACAGGTGCATTGCTAAAACATAAGGCAAGTAACACATTTGCTTCATCAAAAATGACTAACAAGGCAATGACAAATCTAGTTTTAGATTTTTCTAACAACGTAAAATTAAGAACATTGTGCACTTGATTGCAAATAAAATACAACTTTAGAAGAATATTTGAAATAATTTATGAGGCCAGATAAGGAAGAAACCTCATGCCTTCTTGTCGGACCCTGCAAAGTGACCACAAACAATGCATTGTCCCAAAACCAAACAGACAAAAGAGCGGGAAAGGTACTTGGTGATAAAACCACATACGTTCTTGTCTGAGCCTATAATGGAGCACTAGCACTATAAGCATAATGCATTATCCTAAAAGCAAAGGGGAACGGGGCGGGGGCGGGGTTAGTTGGTATGGATTGTTATTACAGCTTAGCAATATTGGACTTGGGGCCACAGCTGTGTACTGTGGGGTGATACTTGTCTCGCCACAAGCCATAGAAGCACAGACAAAATATCTTTCAGTCGCAAAACTAATACAAAACTAAAACCGTTAACGAATGTAGGTCTGGCGCTATGCTTACCAGTAGACTCAGCTGTAAACCAGTTTGGGACCCCGTTTGTGTTTGAAAATGAACAAAGAAAGTCTGTGTTTCTGGTGACATTATTTTTATGTTTCCATAGTACTGAATAAAAACGTACCCTTGTACACATTTTACAAATCCCCCTGATGCTTCACCACTACTTTGTTATACACTAAGCATGATTCAGTTTAAAAATGTATTTGCCTGTTAATCTCGATATTACGTGCTTGTTATATATGCTTGTCTCTTTCTCCGTCTGTCAATTCTTGGCCTGCGTGATACTGCGAATGTCAGGTGCAATTAGCTGTTTATGGTTGCTCGGTCTATGTTTTGAATCCACTTTTTACAGCTAATCAAACTATAATCCCTTCGGTTAAACGCAGTTTTAAGGTCAGAAGAATTAAGTAGGTATTTTAATACTTAAAAATAGAGCTTTGTTGTAATAAATACACTCTTGACATACTTTTCACTGGGCTTTTCATAACTATTGAATAATAACAGCCTGTTCTTCATTGTTTCTCTTAAATAAATCTTGTTGTGATCGCGTCCGTGGTTTGACAGGTACCGCCATAGGCTACTTGACAAAATGAGAACTGAATTTGTCAATAATATACTCCATGTCTTCCAACTTACGAGTACAAATTTTTTAGTATTCTACTCGCGTCCTATAAAAACAGTTATATTTCTGCCAGGAGTGCGAAAACCGATATCGGCGGTGTTTAGTTATAATAGCTACTTGACAGAAGTAGGGGCTAGTGTTCAGCTAGCTTATCCCGCCCAACACCTTGCGAACACTTATAGGATTTGTGGTTATGTGTACAGACTACAGAGCAACCACAGTGAGTATATCGGTCTTTCAAACTTTTCAGTCAGATAACAAAAAATTTTCCTAATACCTTTTGCAAAATATATCAAGTTCCTGATTAAAAACTTGTCAATATTTCACGAGCTAATTTTTCAACTATCAGAAACTCATTGCTTCAAAAGAAATGACTATTTACTGCAATATGCCAGAGCTTTGGCAATCTTCCCAATTTGCTATACCACAACTTGGCATGGCAGAGGAACTTTCGAAACTCTTGTATGTAAGTTGTTTCAGCTTTTTTCTAAGAAAAGTCAGTGACATTCTATTTATACACATGATATATATCGTGAGATATGGCTGATCAAAATGCGAAGACATAACCAATAGGCAATAGGCCCAATGCTGCACCACATGGCCTCTTGAAGTTAAAGGACTGGCGAGTACAACAAGTCTTGCCCTTGCCTGCTGTAACTTACATACCAGGCGACACGTCCAAGGAATTCCAAATAAACCAGATCTTTGCAACACTTTATTCAGGAACTATATGATTAAAGCAGAAAAAAACGGAGATCCAGAAAAATGAAGTTGTGAGATTCCATTCATTTCCTGGGCATAATCCTCTTGTATGTCTGTGGTGCGTTTTATTTTAATTTAATGACTTTCCAATTTATATCCAGTCGTTATCTCCACGACGTTGAACGAGGAAGAGGTGTGGCGAAAGGCAAAGATCGTAAACAAATGTTAGTAATGGTTTTTCCCCTACTGTGCTGTTACCGCACGCGGGGCATGCGGAACTATCAAGATAGTGGTCAGATCAGATGCCTTCATTGGCTTCAATAGTTAGCAATAGGATTGATATGATGATCCCATTTGGCTCGAGGGACATAGCAGATATGGCGCGACTGGGCAGGACCACTTTTCACGAAATGACAATTTAAAGTCCATCCCACACTAGCCAAATTTTTTGAAGCCGATATTTAGGTGAATCTTATTTACGCGCGTTTATTAAGCTCAAAAGAAAATGTCGCAACACTATCGTGGAATTCCTCACGATAAATTGTCGGGAACCTCCACACACTAGCCGACAAGATCCGCCATATCCAGACTGGGCTTTTTTGGTCTCAAAGCGTTGGGGGGGGGGGGCTGAAAGGGCCCCCTCCCTCCATAATTTCCTTAGTATTGAACAAAATGCAACGTAAATTGGCAGGAGTAGTAATTGGATGGTGATCTACAAGATAGTACCTTAATTAACGACATATTGTTGATGACGTCATCATCATAGTTTTTTTGACGTTTTGTTCTTGTTTTTCTTCTCTATCACCAACTTTTACTTGAAATGACTGCAGAATCAATATTTTATAACGTATCTTAATTACTGTTTGCCACCTATTATTACTACAGAGTGTTACTGGTAGCTGTGACGTAATGATGACGTCATTTCTTTGTTTTCTATGATAAAAGTGACGTTACTGAAACTGGTGGTTACCATGGCAACAGCTAACTATGTCAAAAGATGCAGTCCAAAATGTTCCCAATAAAATTTTAGGAAAAGTCACCAACTTTGGTTTTCCAAACGTTTTTCGCTAGAGAATAACAACAAAAAATGCGAGTGAGGGGGGCTGCTGCTTTACAGGTGGCAGTGACGTGCATGAGAATTCCACGATTTCGTTTGAAACATTTAGGGCGTTAATAAGAGGCTTGGGGCGAAAAGAGAAAAAAAAAATTGCAATGTCTGTCATTTCGAGTTTATTTTAGATCATCCAGCTCTTGATATCTCGAATGCAGGCTTCAATTCTTGATTTATAAAAATCGATACGATTCATTTCAAACCAAAAACTGAAATTTTGATCGGAAATACGGAACTGTACGTTTAGTTGATTCGTTCCCATGAGTTTTGTTGTTGTTGTTTTTTTAAAAATGGTTTACCCGAATGCTTTTCAGCTGATACTTGTCCAGTATATCTGCACGACATGAAAATCAATGTTCTCATGTATGCGGACGATGTAATTCTGATTTCAGATTCGCCTACTGGTCTACAAAACAGTTTCATAGGAAAATCTTAAAAAGCCATTTTTATCTAGGAAATGACGTCATTGAGCAAGTTGACCAATATGAATACTTAGGAGTAGTCTTTCACAAAAATGGCAACTTCTCAGTTGTTTTATACTTTTCACCGGCCGTTTTACCCGTGGGGAACTCGGATTTTACCCGTGGGTAGTCTGTGTTTATGTGTGACCGATCTTCCCACGGGGAATCTACCTTCGGGTAGTCACTATGGATACATCAAAAAGAACAAAATAATTCCCCATGACACTTCCCGAACCAAATGGTATGGTTTATCTACGGTTTATCTAACCCGAACCGTCTTCCACCAATCACAAATCAACTAATGACAAATACAAGAAGCACCATATTACAAGTTGTACGTTGTGTGTTATATTTGGCTCTTATAGCTTAGTTCGTGCTCAAATTGCGCCATTCGTAGTATAGAAGATACGGGAAGCAACATTTTGACGGCGAATTTTCGAGCTTCTCTGTGAGTATTTCTATTCGATTGCTTTGTTTATGTAAACTTCGTTCGAACTATTTCTATGAAACAAACATTTGTAATATTTTTTTTTTCCTTTTTCAGCCCATACGAACCTAATCAGGATCGAGCGTTTTACAACGAATTTTTTCCAACAGCACTGAGAGGCAGCAAAACGAATCGAATCATGCAACATTCCCGGCCTTCTAAATCAAGCAAAATCAAGCGAAGAACGTTGTAGTAGATGTAGTAGAAGAACAGTTTAATATGAGTACAAACAACTCGCGGTTTTCAGTCTCCATCTTAAATTCTCCCGCCAATCGACTGCCAAAATGCTATTCGG
>JAOBYH010088881.1:0-11507 GCA_025403525.1 Umimayanthus kanabou | reverse complement strand
GGTATAATGGGCAGTGGGTTTACAACCATGGTGGGAAATGACTGGGAGTAGTGCAATTTATCATCGCAATTTATTTACTCATACAAATCATTTAATCAAACTAAACTAGTAACCACATCTATGACAATTCTGTTACCATCACTATGAGGCCTTTCCACCCCATGACTATTTGACTTTAACTCTTGCTAGCAAAAGCATTTTAAATAAATTTAGTACATACCTACTACGTGCGTGCTTTAACACATATTTTTATCCTTTCCACTGAAGGAATTAGTCGATCGAGACACAATGGGGACACTGAGATTAGAAAAAATATCTTAAACAGAAAAAAATCTTATTCAAGATAACAAGAATAGTAATAATAACTAATAATACATTATTCAGGAGCATCCTGCCACAGCCAGTTTCAATGCTCTTAGAGTAGAGTTCTTTCAAAATAGTTTACAATAATTTCTGATACCATTAAAATAATACCAAAATATATCAGTAGAGTTAATATTTCAAAATAATTTACAATAATTTCTAATACCATTAATATACTACGAAAATGTACCAGTAGAGTTATTTTAAAATAATTCAAAATATTTTCTAATACCATTAAAATACTACCAAAATGTACTGCTAAAGTAACTACTACAAAGGAAGGTACTGAGCAAAGATCTAACATACACTTAGTGAGTGTAATCTAGTGTCTTAGTTTATCAGATAGAAATTTCTAGTAGTAACAGAGAAAGCTCTGTCTTCATAGCTCTTTATGTTGGACCAGATAACAGGTTAGGTTTGAAGATCTTAGAGAATATGTGGCTTATTAGGATACAGAAGTTCACTAAATAAGTATAAGTGGGGTCTTGTCTTTGGAGAGCCTTAGAAAGGTGACTAGAAGTGAGTAAAATCATATGATCCATTCTTTATGTAAAGTCAGTCAGTGAAGTCTACTCAAGACTAAGAGAAACTTCAGGTCTTGACCATGTTTTTGTTGCTCCACAGCAATTAATGCAAAAATGTAATTGAATTAATCAAAGAACACATTTTTCTGACAATATCATAAACTTCTGAAATAGCCTTATTAAAAATCCACAAAATGATGAATGATTTTGTTTGTGTTAATGAGTAGTAACTTTGACTGTTAACTCAAGAATTCAGAATTTTCACAAAGTTTTAAACCCAGTTTTGATCAATCGATGTTTGAGCACAAAGAGGCTTTGGGCATGACTTCAGTCTCATCTCAGATTGACTTCAAATGTTAAGAAGACCAAGACGATGCTGGCAAAAACTTGGACTATGATGTCAGTATTTGATTTTAAGGTTTTATCAGACAGCAGACATGCCTTCCAATTTATAAACCATGCAACTTTTGCATACCATTGTTTATTTTGTATTTTGTTTTATAGGGGACCTTCCTGAAAACCACTCTTGGTGATGGAAGCCTCCCCTTAAAAGATCTATAGTTATTACACTGCTGGACTTTTGGCTGGTGTGACAAGCATGATGTGACAAAACTCTCATCAATATGTTATCAGGACAATATTATTGGTTATTTTGATGTTGGATAAACATAAATTTGCGATGTTTTCTTGTTTAATATTCAAATAGTCAAGCCCCGTCTTTTCATAAACGAGGTCACCCATCCTTCGCTTGCCTTGAAAGTGTCTACTTGTGCAGTACCAGAGTCACTCGTCATAGTTCCCTTCATCTCATGCCACATCGCTTCTGCCTTCTGACTGATTGCTTTTCTTTTCACTTTTTCACCTCTGGCTTTTGTTTCCTCAAACCACTCAACAAGGGCATCTTCAAGTTCTACAGGTATGAAGACTTTTCTTCCACCACCGCCAAGTCTCTTCCGTGCTTTTCCACATTTTGTCTCAACCTTACCCGCAATTTCAGCTTTGTAACAGCACCACTCTCGTATTCGCTTGGTGTCCACTCCATATTTTCTTGCAGCAGCTCGTTTGCTGTGTAGTTCGGCGTGGTTAATCGCCTCCAGTTTCGTTTCTAGATCATAAGACATTCTCTTCTTTCCCTTGCCGCTGGGACTATTTCTCGTACTCACGTCTGGAATCAAAACAGTAACAATATCATGTTTTTCAAAGCCACTGCCTATGCTAACGCTGTTGTCACTTGGAACTGAACTTGTACGTACATCTTTCCCTTCCGTACAACCGTTGTCTTTGACGACTTCTGGACAAGAGGCACCAATTGTATCGTTTTTGTGTGTGTCCAAGCCACTGCAGCCGCAATTGTCACTCTCAACCTTAACCATACTGAGCCTGAGGTCTGAAAAAGATGACGTGGCTAGATCGCCGCTATCCAGGGAAATCTCGCCTTTACTTGCGTCTGGAATTAAAACAGTAACTATGTTGTCGCTTTCCGTGCCACAGCTAACGTCTCGGACTGAGACAGTAGTTTCACCGATGGCTGTATTGCCATTTGGCCCATTGGCACTGTTGTTGTCTCGAAGCGAGTCGGTATCCATATTGTCGTTTTAATTAAAGTTTTAAGTCGATCCACGAGTATTTTGCCTTCTTGAGAACAACGGTTTTGTGATGCGGTGACTAGCTGCTTGTTTTTTCAAACGAGATTTGACGAAACTCGCGGAAAAAAAGCGGAAAAGAGACCAACTTCAGCCTTCAGTTTCCCCATGCATTCGTTGGAGCTCGACCGGATGCAGTATTATGCCAGGCATTATCACTCTAATACCGAGGGGAGTCTGGAAACAAGTTGCTTGATACGGAGACAATAAAATATAAAGCGGGCAAAAAATCGGATAATCGCCCGGGGCTACTGTAATTTTGATTGGCTGGCATGGTATTCAACATTGAGCAGGCGTCATTGAAAAACAATATTTTGCTTTCAGCCAAAAAATAATAGTTCTCGGTTTCTCATCATAATTTTTTCAAAATATAAATTTTTTGCAGGCTCTCCAACCAGCCGTTGAGAATCGTCAAAGTGTATATCGGTAGGAAGTGAACATTTGCCCAGTTTTTATTCAGTCTAGTTATGAATATGAAAATATTGCAATGTTTCTTATAAAATGAAACAATTCATTTGGCTTCATTCTGATCGAAAGATAAACTTTCAGTTGCATTTTACAAAGATAAACTTTCAGTTGCATTTTACAAAGATAAACTTTCAGTTGCATTTTACAAAAACATAAAAAGTAAATACTCTTCAGAATTCAAAGTCGTTTTTACTAATATTTGTGTCTAGTTCAACGGTTCAATTATACTCAACTGAATAATTTGTCTTTAAAGACCATTAAGGTATATTCGAGCTAAGTCGAACTTAATTTAGACGACTTTAAGTTTAATTGAAACCTCTACCCTTTACTGAAAATCTACGTTGAAAAATAATTATAGAAGTCTGAAGAGTTTATTTCGTAAGAATGTGAAATCGTTTCGGACTGTCACAATTTGTTTTAGACGAATATAAACTGTGGGGCTTCAATTTACACTTCGAGTGAATTGCTAATTAGACTATCACAGTTCAACTGTGAGAGAAACTTGATAAAAGGACTAAAAAGATAAATGCATGACAAAATATGCTAATGTATAATACTGCTGAGTTTGAAAGCCTTCAGGCATTATTAATATTATAAAGTTTCAACGCAACGCCACTTCGAACCTGTCTTGTCACACTGGCCAACCAATTTACCATTTGTGAGATCCTCCTATCACCAATTTCATCCAGGAATAATTATCTATTTCTAATTTATTTTTAATTAATATGCGTGTTAACAGCGTCTTCCAGAAACCCCGACAACAAAGAGACAGAAAGACACGTGCCATAAAATTACCAGCACTCTTGGGGGCATGTGTCAGCTGAAAAAAAGCTCGTGTTTATTAAATCGACGTTTCTTTCTGGAGATATATCGATATACTTCAAAATTATAATATATTTGTAACTTTAATAACAGGCCATACACTCGAATAAGTCAGCATACACTTCCTTTGATTCAGCGAAAGACTATTAAAAAAATAATTAAGATGGCTCGGTAATAAGCGGTTTCATGATCGAAAGTGCTTTTCTTCAGACAAAAGGCTTTTTGAACGCGGAAATGAGACTAAGATGATACTCGAATGGCACTGTTTTCATGAAATTTTCCACATTAGACTGACGATCAAAGTCATTTTTTTTTAAAAAAAGAAGAAGTATCTCTGTTCAATTCCCTACCCGTTGGTAAATATTATCGTATGGTTCTCATTAAAATTCGTGTTCTTGGTTGTTTATTTGCCAACAATCATGACGGCTTCTCGACTACGTTCACATCGTTCGATTTAGATCATCTTCTTCCTCTTCCTCCTCTTCTAGAACGCCATTATTATTGTTATGAACTGACCGCGAACTGGCGTAGTTTTCTGTATTGTGTCTTCCCATATACGACAGGCCACTGGGAGCTGAGCCCCAAGACGGCGGTTTGTAAATCATAGACGCGTTGAACTGTTCTAAATCTTCCTCTTCCTTTATTTCCGTAATACTCTGATAAGCACGCGAGTACAGCTCCAAAGAACGGGCTAAAAACTCCATTTCTGTGATCACAAAATCGCTTAAAGTTTTCTTAACTTCTCTGATTTTCTGGCTTTCGAATTCAGCCATTTGTTCTCGCAAAACACGAAGAGATCTGTTGGCTTCGCCAGACGCTTTCTGGAACTCCGCGTGAGCTTTTGCCACCCGACTTCTGTTGCTTGCGGCTTTGGTCTGCGTTTTCTCAAGATTTTCAAAAGACTTAACCTCCTTGGTACAGAGCTGAGAACTATTTTTGACATCATTTCGAGCCTGCTTGCATTTGGTTTCGTATATTGAAAACCCTTCCACGAGTTTATCCTCCAGCCGATGTACTTCCAGATCGCGCTGGTCCTGAATAGCGGCAATATATTCTGCAAAACTCATGAGTCCCTGTTTGGTGGACGGAGCCATTTCTTCGTCGGCGTAGCCGGCTATGGCTTTATACAGCTCGTCTCCTTTATTTCGTAGTTTCCCCGTACCCACAGCGTACCGCTGAAGTTTCATCGCTATCATAGGAAAATGCTTTTCGACGACGGCAATCCTTCGCTCGACCACCTTCGTCTGATGTTCTGTTGTTTTCAAAGACATCTTCAGATCGGGAAGGGACCCCGCGCGGGCGAGAGGTTTGTTCGTGTCCCTTTGTGTGCGATTCATCGCAGTTCTTGCCAATTTTTAGCAGGATTTTCAAATTTTAAGTCACTTATTGAGTTCGTTATTTGACTTGCAGGCTTCGTAGAATTTAAAATCAATATTGTTTTTCTGGTGGCCTGATATTATCGTTTGAGAGCCAATAAGCGCGAGCCGTATATTGATATCCCTGTCACGCATGTTCGTGCTATAGAGCCCAGTCTCTACACAATCAAATTTAAAATTTATACCTGACTGAGGGAGATTAAGTGAAGCCCAACTGATCTGTAGCTCGCCGCTTTTGACCAATGATTTACAACTAAAATCATGATTATCTTCCTCCTCCTCCTCATCGTCATCATTTCTTTAATAATTGTCTTTATTAAGATCCAACTTGCAGCATAAAAAACCCCTGAATTACTTCATCATCATTACCATCACCATCATCATCACCATCACCATCATCATCATCGTCATCACCATCACCATCACCATCATCTCTTCCTCTCATGTATTATGGTCATTGGCAGCATATTCTTGCATCACCACGCCGTGATCACCCCGGCGCTTTAGAATTCCATCTCTGTTTCGGTTCTCCTGCATGCCTCTCTTAGTCTTCCATTGCGCCTCCGTCCTTCTCCTATTCACATGAGAGCAATTTTAGAGTGCTCGTGCGCGTTCATTCTAAGGAACTGTTGAGTCTATTCACTGATGTCTTCTGTTTTTGCTTGGTGTCTTAAGCTCTCTCATCTCGTACTCTCATCGACCACTGCATGTGTATATCTTCAACATTCGTCTCAGATATTTGTGCCGGAACAAGTTCGGCTTCTTCTAGTGACTCGTTATCGTTTAGTGAAGCGTCAACCGATCTTGTACCGTTTGACATATTCGTATGGATGCATTGAGAGCCGGACTAAAGTTCGGCCACCAAAAAAAGTTTTCTTCCGGCTTTCATGCAAGAACTCCCTGAGACAAAACCCATTCTCGGCGCGCGCATGGCTTTCTGTTCAACCTCGGTGTCTCAAAGGGCCACATGTTAGCTGAATAGCGCTAGCTTTGCTATCATTGCTTCATTAGTCGGAGTTGCCTGGGGTAGCGCGTGTAATGATGAAAGCGAATCCGACTCTTCTTGCATTTAAATTATACTGCGAGCTGTCTCTTTCTTTCACAACAGAAAAAAACAAAGACAAAATTGAGAGACACAGATCCACGATCCTTGCGGCCGAAGCTAGTTCTCGTCGACTGGCCCGGTGTTCCCGACTTGTTATTCTCGATTCTGAGAAAATGAAAGAAACGGCTGGAAGTCTGACTTGTAAGTTAAACAGTAGACATTTTTATTGCTGACATTTTTGGCGCAATAGGGTCGACTTAGTCCTAGCTAATTGAAAACAATGCTATTGCATTCGCAAAGTTTGAAACGAAGGTTAATAATAACAATATACATGTAATAATAATAATAATAATAATAATAATAATAATAATAATAATAATAATAACAACAATAACAATAACAATAATAATAATAATAATAATAAATCTATAAAGGTTAACTATTCCATCCACTGTCCATCGGTATTAGTTGAAAAATCACAACTGAGTATGTGTAGTCTGTGAGGCCTGAAAGGAACTTTTTTATACTGAACTTGTAGTCCTTTTCCAAAGTAGCAGAAAGTTAAGGAAATACAATCAGTAATAGTAGTAGTAGTATAACAGTATATCAATAGTAGTATATTTCTATAAGTCACTTTAATGGTTACAAACTCATTTTTGCTTCCTTTTCTATTTGTACCAAAGACATTTCGCTCTTTTTGGTTCGTACAAATAACCCTAAATTACTTCATTCCCACTCCGCCACAGGTAGCCAGTACCTATCTCTGTTCTAATTTATCCCTGTTTATTAAGGTACATTAATTAAGATGTTGTTGTTCCACATAACTTAGCCTATTTGGGCCTAAAAGTTATAGAGTTAATTAAGATCAACTACAGTAATCCTTTGGGTGTGTTTACGTTTCTTGGGTGTGTCAAACAGATCTTGGTTAGATTTTCGACCCATGGAGGACAATCTCGCCTCACCCCCTCCCTCTCAAATTAAGGAGATGTTCAAGTTATATCTTCAGCTCAGCTCCGTTTCGTAGACAATGTCAACCCTCGCAAAGGATCACGGTAGTTGATCACAAATTTTGAATTACGAGCGCAAAACGCAAGTAGAGCGACTAACTGCGACCGTCCTACAGTACCTGTTAGTTATTTGTAAACATTATCAGCAGGAAAAATGCTTATATAGGCTGTTGTTTCTACTGATGTTTTTAGTGTTGCCGCAAGTAGTCAAAATATACTCGTCTGTTAGGAAGTATACAATCATATGAAGACTTTCTTACATTGTTATGACAGTAAACACGGGCTGGCTGGCACTGAAAACTGTAACGCGAAATGCGAAAATTAACCAGTTAAAATCTACTCCAAAACATTTGGTTTACTCTCAGTATTAAGCCAGTCAAATATAAGTGTCTCGCGCAGTTACATTTTTTGAACCGAAGCTTGTACAAAATGTGGTATAACTACAGGTTATACAGTCCCAGTTTCCAAAAAGAGAAAAGAAAAAGAGTTGACAGTTTGTTTTAAAACATACAGCAGTGTCGGAGGGAAAATGAAAGTGAGAGTATTCACCGATATTTACCAAAATAGGCAGGTATATAATGTAAACTGTCTAGTCGGCGTTAAATGATGTGGGTACGGAGATGACAGTCAACAGACAGTCAACTGAATTCATGGAAATCACAAACTTTTAACTATGAATACGAGTGCTTCTATACATTTTAATTGTCTTGAAGATTCTCCCTTACTATTACTAAACTGATTATGCCCTTTTTAGTTTGTTAAATCGTGTGGATTATTGTTCTATTGTCTTTAGACTCTATTCTACTTATTCTGTTTCAAATGAACTTCTGCTTGTATCTGGCTTTAACTACACGACATATGGTAACAGATCCTTTGCTATTTGCATGTAAACCCGGTTAAACTATGGAACAGCGTCCCCTGCAGCCATTGAAAGTTATCCTCTACATTAACTTTTTGGAAAACAGATTAAAAGGTATCTTTTAAAAAATATTTAAACAGTCATTATTTGTACTTTAACTAAGTAAATAAATAGATAGTAAATAGTGTTTTTCATAGTTTCCTTTTAAATTTTCTATAATTTCAGTTATTCCTTAATTTAGCTTGAGATATAACGTATACGTTTGTAGAGCGCTTTGGACTTTTTACGGATAGGTACGCTATCCGGCATTAGGTTAAGATTACTGCTGTTATCGTTGTATCCCAACCACACTGAAATACACGCAAACGGAAATTGATTTATGAACTGTCGCCTTAAAACCCACATCTCCTCCCACCTGTTAAGCCGTACAGCGTTCATTTTCCCGCCAATAAATAATTCTCTGAAATATTTCCAGCAGCTGAATTTTACCGCATGCGGAACTTTGCAAGTACTTTATAAATTACATTCTTCGCTTCACAAGGATCTTATTTGCTTGTAACAATGTTTAATGGTTATGGCCCGAGGTCTTTACTCACGGCGGAAAATCTACAAGCGTTTGTTGAACAAACGAGATTATGTTTTGGTTACTCTACATGAAAACATTTTAAAATTTAAACTCCAAGCATATCAGCTAAGTGATTGGGGGTAGCAAGTGGAATTTGATATCTGAAAAAGAACCCTACTCGAACCGGTTTTACGAAGTAATATGGCGACCAGAAAACATGGCAGTAAACAAACATCTGCAGTCAGTGAAGATATACAGTGTAAGTTCTGCAAGAAGGTCTACAGAGAGCCCAAACTCCTCCCATGTTTACATATTATCTGTAAGAAATGCTTAAAGTCTATTCTGAGAAAACGAGGCGCCCTTATTTGTCCAGTGTGTTTATCCAAAGCAAAGCTACCTTCGGACGGCCTCGATGGATTGCTTCCCGGGTTTGTGGAGCGAAGAAAGATTCAACAAATTGAACAACAGAAAGCCGTAAGGTGGGTGGAACCTTGTACAGGATGCGAAAACACCGAAAATGTAGCGACTTCTCGGTGTGTGAATTGCGACGAACTTTTGTGTGATGATTGTGTAAGGGCGCATCGACGCGTTAAGTTTACTAAAGATCATACAATTAATTCACTGGCGGATGAAGCAGCAAAACAACAAAAAGAGCCAGCGACAATATTTTGCAGCGTTCACGAGAGTGAACCTCTTGAAAGTTTTTGCAGAACTTGTGATGCAGCAATTTGTAAAGCGTGCCATGAGAAAGACCATTCTTCAAATGAACCCCACGACATCGCACCTCTTGTAGAAGCAATGACAGAAATTAAATCCTCTTTAAAGGAATCTTTAGTTAGTACTAGAGAAAACATTGCCCCACTGCAAAAATCGGTTTACGAGACAATTAAAACTTTTGGCAGTTTGCAAGAGAAAGTTGATAATGCCACGTGGGAAATAAGAAAATCTTCTCGACGACTAATTAAAGCTGTAAAAGAGAGAGAACATGAACTTCTTAAAGAGTTAAGATTTTATAGCGAAAATGAAGCGGATAAAATTGTGAAAGAAAAAGACAGAGTGGATGCTACACTGGTGCGCGTAATCGACGGGTGTGATTTTGCGGAGGAAATGATTGAGGAAGGATATGATTCTGAAATAATAGCGGTCAAATATTTAATTAATTCACGGCTGAGAGAAGTAAAAGAGGAGCGAACAGATGTTTATTTGGAGGAGTGCATGATAGAATATACTGGCGACGAAGAAACCGTAGTTGACGCGATTCGGCGAGCTTTTGGTCACGTCAGATTCCACAATGTGCCACCTGCACCTCCTGCCATGTCTACTGCACAGGCGCAAGATGACACTTCTCCTAGAGCTACCACTACGCATACTCAAGAATCAACATCCGCTGATTCGAGTTTACAAGAGGGAGGAAATGAGAATGAAAAGAAGTCAGAAACGCAAGAAAAGGACAAAAAAGATTCTGGTTCCAGTGTTCCTGGACAAGCAACTTCTAGTGATATTATTTCTGCCACAGATACAAAAGAAGGCGTAGAAGAACCAACTTCGTACAGCACAACTAATTCCGATGAAAAGGCAGCGGACATGGAGGAGATGAAACAAACGAACGACATTGCTTCTCCCGCTACTCCAAATTCTCAGGCTACTTCTGAAAGTGCAGAAGCGCTTAAAACTAGTAAATCACTTCCTTCTCTTCCCACCGTAGATGAAACTGCTGCGGAGTCCCAGAAAACCGGCAAAAGGCGACTGAGCTTAACAGCTTTACTAGGTAGAAAGCCCGCAAAGCCTGTCGGGAAAACGAATCTCGTTTCTTTTGCTATGGGAACCCTGGACAATCACGGAAAGCGAAAAGAATTGACAGTTGATATCGAGTCCCCGGATGGGAGTATAATATCTGCTCAGGTGTTGGATAATAAGAATGGAACATACACTGTTTTCTATTGTCCCCAGACTCCCGGGGATTACAACATGTACGTGAGTTTGTCCGGTAAGGGGATCACTCATGGGCGCAGGGTAATGAACTTCTATGGGTGTTTCAAGAAGATGAAAAGTGATGAACTAGCGTTAGCAGGGAAAGCTCTGAGCTTGATCAACTGGCAGGCAACTCCGGGACTTCTACAAGTGAAGAAGGAGAAGATAGTGCTCAACCCTAAAATTCAGTTTGACGATGTTGGGTACATTTAAACCAAAACACTCACTAATGATTTAAAATTATTTATTATGTAATAACATAGTTTCGTGAGATAAATTTTGGAATTTCTTTGGAATGAGTATACAAGTTGAATCGTGAACTGATAGTCTGAACTAAAACGTAGCTTCTCACGAGCTAAAGTTTGAAATTTTTGCCAGCCCTGAAAATTCACGAGTGATTATCACTCTTAGTAAATTAATAAATCTAGAATAATTAAATTTTCATATTATTGATTTTTTAAAAACTGGTTTTCATATGTTTGTTTGTTCATGTTTTTTCAACAACCGCGCACGGAGTAATTGATTACGACTCAAACGTCTGCGCACACCTTCATTACTGTCTTTCCATAACCACAACTACAAATCAAACCAGCGCGCACGCTTTATGTCATAAATATATCTCAAACCAGCGCGTACGTACACGCCACATTCCTATGTCATGAATCAATTTTAAACCAGCGCGCACACGGCCTTTGTCATGCATATAACTCAAACCAGCGCGCGCACGCCATATTGGTCTGTCATGAATACATCTCAAACAAGCGCGCGCACGCCACATTTCTATGTTAAGCCAGGCGCACACGAGAGGAAACAGCTGAGCAAAAAGTCTCGCGAGGCCGTTAGCTCAGCTGTTTCCTCCCGTGT
>JAOBYH010088880.1:0-18980 GCA_025403525.1 Umimayanthus kanabou | reverse complement strand
TATTTCAGGAGGTTAGACCAACGGCTTAACGTCCCTGTCCTCGGACGGTGTGGCGAAAGAAGGTCGCCCAAAGTTCAACCCTCGACCAGGCCGGGGATTGAACCCAGGACCTGCCGGTTGGCAGTCAGAGATCGTACTAACTGTAATAACCCTGCACGTACAAATCTTGGTCAAAGGACAACTAGTTGTTCAAATTCGACAAGTTTTCAAACTCCACGCAGCTTATACTTAACTCGATCTATTTGCAACCAACATTATGTACTGTAGTACTAACAGTGGTGCCAATTGGTCAAAAGAACAAGTAAATCGTGTGATTTTTCTGACTGCCGTTGATACAATGGTAACTATAATTTAACTTTTGCAAATCGTAACTCTGGAAAGGGTTTTAGATATTTTAAGGACAGTTTTGTTTTTACTACTATCTTGCATTATCAAAAGTTTATGTACAATATCGTTGGTTGAAAACAGAGGAAATATCAGTAAACTTGTCCTTGTTAATTAATTAATAATAATCTTTTATTAGGTAACTCTCCCACAAAAAGTGATTTTCAGAAAGGACCTAAATTACAGATTATAAAAGTAAAAAAACATAATTAAAAACTACATACAAGAATTATTTATTTCATAATATGAAGACTAGGGCTAAGTCTAAAAATTACATTAAAAAATTGTGCATTCTCCGCTTAAAAACCTCAACTTTTGTTGCACTTCTAAAATCTTCATTCAAAAAGTTCCAGTCCTTAACGGCATGGTAGGACAGCCTCTGTTTTCCCCAGTTGCTCTTTACTCGTGGGAGATGAATCATGTCCTTGTTTGACATGGTAGCCAATAGCACTTCATATTGATATATTTGAGTGACTACGTTATTTACTCGGTTGCACAGAACAATTTTTCTTCAAGAATACTGAGTATTGTATATGCCTTGCCCCACTCTTTTCGCAAATTTTAAGAATTTCTAGACAGCCTTATAATTAGTATGCTGCTTTTATTGCTGCTCAATTCATGTTGCTCTACAACAAATGTATTTAACCATTAGAAATGTTCATTACAAACAGTACATACACATTTACAGCCATAAAGCGAAACATTGTAGATCTGTTCCAAGGTCCCGTTCTTAAGCACGAGAAGATATTTAAAGTCTAGTCTCTAATTTATGCAAGAAGTCATTCCACTTCGTTTATGCTGAGTTCACTGGAACAAGTCAAATAGAAACTTTAAGCAGCTGGTACGGCTACGGCCTAGAGAACGTCTTCTAAAAAGTTCTTTCATGTTCTTCACTTTCTTTCATTTACCATCCATTCACTTTTATTTGTTTTTATATAAAGGAGTGCGATTTGAACGAATTGCAGACGTTCTCTTCAAAATACCAAACTTGTTCTTTTCTTGTTGTAATCAGTATATACCAGTTGGTTGCTAAGGTGGTAATCCTGGTGTTTCGGTTCACCTGTAATGCATTGTCTTCCCCAATTCGCGCCGCCGCTTAAACTCCCTCAAGCACGTAACACAACAGTGGTCAGAACTTTGGGTTGCAAGTCAGACATGCTAGCCAGTCGACCACTACGCCACAGACATTAGAGACCATTAGATTTGACTACGAGTACTACTTCCTAACTTTTGAACTTGTAATGTTAATTGACAACGAAATCTTCAGCAATTCTTGTAGTAAACAGAAGGACGGCCTCGAGAATTGACCCGACAACGATTTTGTGAACTCCTGTCAAGAATTTGGTCGTACCGAAAAGTCGTACTCGTAGTTGAGGTCGTACTCTTGGTCAATACCAAAGGTCTCTATTATTATGTGTGATGTTTGAACTAACATATGCAGCAAAAAAGAAAACATCAGCACACAAATTATAAGATCCTTCATACTAAATATTAGTAAACAAGACATTCCTACATCTCCCTCAATACCTTTTTGCAATACTCCTTATGTATGGAGGGAGAAGAGTAGACTTTAGAATAAAATGTAATAATTAAGTGTGGTAAGTTTGAGTGCTGAAAATCCCCGTACACCGCTCTTTTTTAAAAAAGGAATTGTCCTGGTGCATTTGTGCAAAACAATACCAACCGAATGAGAATTGCACGCTTCTGCGTGGGGAACTGAGTAAGAACTCGGATAATCATAATCAAAGAGTGTTCAACATCAAACGCTGTCTTCTTGTGCACCAGATGCAGATATGAAATACCTCATCTATAAACAGCTTTGTGTGTACATACTGTAAGACATCGAAAAGAAGCTCAGTGGACTTAATCTCGAGAAGCCCCCTCTTGAGTTTGCAAAAGTAATCTCGAAAAGAAGCCCCCTCTTGAGTTTGCAAAAGTAATCTCGAAAAGAAGCCCATCTTGAAAAGAAGTCCATGGGATTCTTTTCAAGACAGTAAATAATGAGCTTCGTGTTTTTCTTGAGTATTATTTGACATTTAAGCATATTTTGTGGTTAAAAAGTTGTGTAGTATTCTTGCTCATTGTTTTACAGTCGTTAATTTCAATATTTGCAGCAGAAGCCCGCCTCCTGAGTTTTCAAAAGTCAGTAGTCTCGAAAAGAAGCCCATCCAAGGACCTTATAAAGAAAAGAAGCCCATGGGTTTCTTTTTGAGGTTTTAAGGTATATTGTGTGTGCGTTAAGTGCGCTACACAATACGTGATATGAAAATGAACGAGAAAATCGTTCCTGAACAGCTGTATGTCCTTCTGAGTATTAACCTAAAAAATAAACGAGTCCACTTGGAAAATGAGAAGTAATCTCGATTCAAAGTCTTGCCCTAACGGAACAGATAACCATTACATTCTCCGTCTATTGAGCTGCAGAGGCCAGAGGAAGCTGGTCATTGGAGTTACAGAAGATTTTTGTGGCAGCAACCACAGTTGTGATTTGCAACCAGGGAGGTTTGGCCGTTCAAATAAAAGTAAATTGGCAGGTTTATTTTTTAACTTTGGTAATTTAATAGCTGGAATCAAAGGAAGAAGACAGTATGCTATTTATCCCCTCCCACCTCTCGGTCAGTGCTCCGTTTTAAGCCGTATTTTAAGCTCAAGCTACACGGAAAAAAAGCGAAGTCGAAATATACGTCAAAGTCACGGAGCTGCTCTTGCTTCGAGGAGACTGAGAAACAAATGAATTTAACTAAACGCTTTTTCAGTAGGTTATCGTCAAGGAGAAACTACAGCTGTTACAGCAGGTGGCCGGTTGCAGAGCCATAAATGTTGAATATAATTATGGCTATACGTGCGTGCAACGCGGCTCACGGTGTGGTTTTTAGTCTTTTGGTTTAGAAAAGGGAATACGAATCACAGATTTCATCAGTTCTTTTTGTTGTTTGTCTGAAACAAATTTTACATGTTGATTCTAGGATAGGGTGGGGAGCGTTTGTGACTTGTCTAGGACCGGGTATCACAATTCAACCATATTCTAGTGTGGCACAGCATGAGTTTAAGGAAGCCATGTAGTGGCACTTGATGAGTACCCACCGCTGAACATTCTGGGGAGTGCCCATCCCTCTCAAAACATATTTAATCAATATTTTATCTCGTACTAGTTGTACTACTGAGATACCTACACAAAGTTATGAAGCAGCTTTATGAGCAATACGGCTTCTTTAGAAAGTCGTACTGCGGCAGTTTTATTCAATATTTTTTACCGTTAAATTGCTTTTTAAACTATGTGGTAAATATTAACCAAATCTTATAGTAGAGTGAGTTCTCAATAAAACAAGTTGCTATGGTACACGGGCAAGTTAATAAGAGTTTATCACTAAATCAATGAAACGACGCCTTGTCAAAGTATGTGCCAATTATTGAAAGGAATAGGAATCGTGATTCGAAACTAATCGACATTATAGAACTTAGACAAGGCTTCAACATGTTCAAAACGCTTCTGCGCGGCTCATCTCAAAAACACAAAAATTCGATCATATTACGCCAACTCTGCTTTCTCTCCACTGGTTGCCCATTGAAGCCAGAATAAGTTTTAAAATTCTGCTTCTAACCTACAAGATCCTCAATGAGCTCGCTCCGGGCTATCTGTCTGACTTGATTTCGACCTATAAACCCATTCGGACTAATCTTCGCTCAGCGGAAAAGAACTTGCTGGCTGTCCCGAGGACACGACTCAAAACGTTTGGTGATCGCTCTTTCTCAGTTGCTTCACTTGTTCTATGGAACACCATTCCTCCTTCAATTAAGAACAGCTCTTCTGTTCCAACTTTTAAAAATAAGCTGAAAACCTATCTTTTAAGAAATATTTTAATGTATATATATTTTTTATTTCTATAGTATTTTATTGCATTGTTAAGCCGCTTTTGAACTTTAATGGTAAAAAGCGCTATATAAATTTCTTATATTATTATTATTATTATTAGACACAAATCGGCGACGTTGGTAGAAAAATCAGTTATACGGACTTCGTTCCATATACAGAGTAAACTAGACTACGAGCAGTCCCTATTTTTCCTCTTGAGTTTGTCGAACCGCGGAATGCTGGCACGCGGAATGCTGGCGCGCGGAAAATTTTTTTTTTCTCTCTCTTCTAGTTCTCTTATTTTTCCTCACCTAGGTTTCCGCGCGCCTCTTTTCTCTTTGGTTTCCGCGCGCCGGCGTTCGCGATGTATTTTCCGCGGCTCGACGAACTCAAGAGGAAAAATAGGGACTGCTCGTAGTCTAGAGTAAACCAGCCGTTTACCACTAAAAATTGCTATGAGTTTGTAAAATGCTATAGCTTTGTTACAAGAAAACAGAGTACTTGATTTTCAAATATATTTGTGAAAGAAGCGAGTTGGATGTACGAGAGAGTTTGTCCGTTGACGTCTGTATGCGAGAGATCTTGTCGCTGCGCCTTTGAGTTAACGGTCGGTTAATTCGAAAACGATTTCAGAGTTTCAGTCAAAAAAGTTTCTTCAACTGAAATTAGTTACCATAGTTTTGAGGTTGAAAGGTTAAGGACTTTTATAATTCTAAATTAAAAAGTGATGGGTTCAAAACTTACATTGTCTGCTAAAGTAAGAGTGTTACCTGCTGAAAGAAACTCGAGGTGAAGAAAAGATTTAGAATTTCTCACGGTTAGCTCCGATGTGCTGAGATATAATCTGGTCAAGACTAATCAAGTACAGGAAAGTCTATAAATCATTTTCTTGACATTAATAATTATAACAAATTTCGAAATGTGTTTAGTATTATTCACAAGCAAAGTGATCGTTGCTTTGCAACAGAACGCTTTTATTCATGTTCAATGGAAGATAATCAATTTACTGTGACTTTTACCTTCGAGGCATGAACTTTTAACACAGACTACATCCAAATAACAGATGCAACATTTCCATCTCCATGCTGTCTTATTCCATGCAGTTTTAAACAAGTAAGCTAGCAGTACTGCTGTGATGCAACTTTCATACCACTAATCATGAAGATAAATTAAATATGAAACTAATGGAGCAGAATAGAAAGACGTTTTGAATAGAATACAATGCGCTGTTGTTAAGACAACTTTTCTCTCTATTTGGAAGAAATTTGCACTCGCTGGTCAAAAAGCTCGCAATACGGGTCAATACAGCTGTGAAACAGATGAATCAGACAGCCTTTGCGTATCCAGGGACGGACACTTTCATGAAATCATGCTTAAGTTAAGAGTTGTAAATGAGCTCAAAAGAAGTTTTCTAATGATCAAAGTAATCTCGTAAAATTGCTTCAATGCCCTTCTATACGGTTAAGTTACACTAAAATAAAAGAAAAAGCTTAAGAACAGTTATGTTCAATGTTGAATTCGAAGTTGCTTAGATTTGTTGTTATTGACTCACCCTTTCTCAAACTTTTCCTGTGAATAAGTTGGTCTTCGTAATACTTTGTGCTTTCCTTGATATTTGAAGTTTCGTGATCTGGATCTGTATTGCGGCACTACGCACATAGAAACAGACAAAATTGGCTTTTGGTCAATTACTAATGCAACTTGACGGTCAGTTTTTGCGTCATCTATATTTTATAGTCTTGTATATACACAATAATGTCAGAGTTAAAGTTAGAAAAGGCATTGGACTGTTCAAGTAATTTTAATATTCCATAGGCTTTGTTAGGAATGAAGACTTGGTGCTATTTTGTGGAATCAGCGCAAAATTACGTTGAAAAAGAAATAAACCTTTTCCATATTGCTTTGTGTTTACTTCTTTCTCAGTTGTTTAAAACTTAATAATTATCCTCCACTTTGAATGTTTAAAAACAGCAGCCTTACCCATCATTCACAGCCGAGATTTATCCGCACTTCAATTAGCTTAAGCATACATTTACCACCGCTTATTGATCTATCGCACGATTTCCGAAACATTTGTTCAACAAAGACTCCTCAAGAACCAAACTTCAGACGGAAGCGGGGTTTAGTGTTGGGAAATAGCTGTATGGTGAAGGCGTCTAGAATTATTGTTTGCTTCTCCGAGCTTGGAAAACAATCAAAAAACAAACACACCAAACAAACACTATATCGAACTAACTAAGCGACAGGTCTTTATCAACTTTTAAAATTTTTAAGTCCTCTTTAAAGCTAGAAGTTATTACAATTGATTACGGAAGTTTCCTCGGCAAGATCAAAGATTATAACTTATTTGGTGAAACAAGCACAGGACTGGTGCTTTGAATTAAGTTTGATAGTTCACTCAAATTCATTTCGACTCAGGACAATTGTAAGATTTATCTAAGTATCACTGATATTATTTTACTGGTGTGAATTTCAATTCCGATCAAAAATTCCGAACATATAATAATTATGAAATTTAAAAACTTATGAACTTGATTTTGGATACTCATAAAGTAAATCGATTCTTTTGTAGTTTCCAAAAGTTATTCTTAATTACGAAGGGAAAAAAAAGATCATTTCTCAATAATGTAACAACTGCCGCATGTTGTGAATCTTGTGTCTTGTTTTATACATTCGGGTTTATGATCGTGTTCGTTCCACTACAAACATTACAGATTTTTTCTGTTCGCAAATGACAGGAATTTATTTGTTTGGCAAAAAAGACTACTGATTTACAAATTATTTCTTATTCCGAAATTGTGCCGGATAAGACGAAAGCATTACAAATGTTTAAGTTAATCGTCTTTTATCTTAGAAACCCTTTCACTTAAAGCAAATTAAAAAATTATTTACAAGTGGAATCCTTAGGAAACCGACTTGTGGTAATTCTTAATATAATGTGTGGTCGAGGAAGATAGTCTTGTAAAACTCGCTGATTTTAGGTCAAAGCTAAGGTTACAATCAGCAGCGAAAAGAATTTAACTTAAAGAAAACAAAACTAATCGATCAGCTTGCATTTATTGGTCAAATTAAGCAAATTAGTTAAACGATTCTTCTTGTCAGTAATATGAAAATAGTCCATTTGCGGAAGGGCGGGAGAGCTGTTAATTCGTTTACAAGATCAATTGTAAACGCATTGTTTGGAAGCACATGCTCAAGGACTTTGGGCAATCACACATCACAACAATATTATGCATATAATGATATACGCTAGTGAATGCATCTCTCACGAGCAAAATTACGGCTTAGTGTAATAAAAAGACTGGAAAGTTGCTTTCAGAACCGTGAGAAAGAAAGTAATGCGACTTGCCAAAGCTATTTCAATTGGATTAGCATTTTCTTTCATTTATTTTCCGTGATCAGTGATTCCAAATTTGAAACACAAGAGCCACTTGACGAACAATAGCCCACAGCTAATTTTGAGTGAAAATTCCTTTGTGGCATCCATCGACGAAGGAGAGGAAAGCTTTTAACCGTGCGTAATCATGTAGTTGTTTTCAAAGGCTCGTGTAAGAGTTGCTGGCCCGTTGTTCTGTTGGGAATGGGTCGCTTACTAGTGCCATTGTCTCATCGCTCAAAAGTCTAAACTGCTTTTGATCACTTAATAAAGGATCTATTGATAGGTTTCAGAAGAGCACTACCGATTGTAGATCGATAGATGCAAGATTTGGGTCTGACGAAGGTCTCCATCTCTGTGTCACCCGTGGTCTGTGGAAGAAGTCGTTTGCATTTTTTGTCTCAAACAAATAGAAGTTAAGCAAGATCTGTCGTTGCACCTATGGGGAGCCTTAAGCAAACAGCTTTGTACAAATTCTTCAACAATGGCAATTAATAACTATTACGGGAAATACTAATATCGTACAGATTAAAAATAATACGCTAGGAAAGCAATTTCTCTTTAGTTTACAATTTAAATGGAATAACTCTTCAAGCTCAACAGTAACTGAAAGCTTTGTTTTTCGTTGGAGAAGTATATATTCTTTTAGCGATCACCGCATCATCTCTGCTGACCATGCAAACATAAGGTTGGAATAGAAATATAAGTTCTTTGGTTCTGTACACAAGATTAATGACACGAAGTGTGGAAAAGGAGTACATGTAGTTGTGAATTTATTTAGAATTAAAAGGAGCGACTATACACTTGTAAAACAGGAGGAAAACTTACCTAACGCGATCATAAAGAATATGAATGCAAATTTTGGAATAAAATGCAATGAAAATGTCAAAAGGGACACAAAACAAGGGTTGAAGCGAGATTGCCAAGTGAAGTGCTTCATGAAATCTCGATTGTAAAAATGATTGAACTTGTAATGAAAATTAGCATACGTTAAGGATTTAGCAATATTACTTTATTGCTATGAGGAAAAACACGAACGAAGCCATAATATTATTTGTTCATGATCAAATTATCTTTTATACTGACTGAACACAGAAAAATAGCGATTAGACATCATTTTATTATCCTCTCAAGCATATGTGGTCCACCTGTCAAATTCCCAGGCATCAAGTACGCGTTTATTTTCATTTGCTCTCTGGATTAAACTTCAATGAAAAAAACCTGGATTCAGGCAGAACTTTGCTCTTTAACAAACTATGATAAACGTTAGCAGTTTCAAGCCGCCATTGCAATATTATTATTGTTATTATATCGTGTGAAACCGCTTCATCCACTGTTCCCTGAACGCCCGCCGTGATCTTATTGAAATGTCTCAGTAGGCGTATTCTTTTCAACTTCAAATTTGTAGTCAGTTCAAACACAAAAGCAATTTAAACTTCTCTACGAAGCAGCAGCACTTTTGATTAGGTGCAAAATTGAATCAAGGAGTCTCGATATGGGCTCAGTTTTCGAGTTTGATCAAATCTTAATGCGATAACGACTGGTAGTGTAATAAAACGGTGGTTTATCACTAGATTACGTTCAAACGCCTCCCAGCATTTCGCAAAATTTGCCGGCTAATTGCGCAGTCAAAGTTAGAATTTCGACTCCTTAACAAAACAGAATGCTTATAGGGGCGTCAGCGGTTAATTTTGCATAAATAATAGAAAATTTTGGCTTCTCGGAAACCTTACGCTAGTTTGTTTACTAAAAAAAGGTTAATAGTTACTCAAATGTAAGATTTAATAATTGACAAATCTGTTCCGACGTACAGACATTCAGTTTATTTTGATTTTATATTTCAAAAGGGCCCGTTATGAAATTATGCAGAGAACCAACACGACAAATGTTTGCTTTAATGTGTTCTATTCCCAACAATGTATTTATTAGAAAGTGTAACATTTTAAGTTTTAATAAAATGACAAACCGTCATTCTCTTGAAGGAAAAGCGAGCCAGAAAAAATATAATACGCTATTTAAATCTAAAGGTCACCATTTGAGGCAAGGCCATAGGTGGTCTTGTGTGAAACACTTATGATAAAACTTACAATAACAAAACATAAGATCTGCGCATGGGCGTAAAATCATGGACACGATGGCGGACACTTGAAAATCTTTTCTTCTTGCTCATGTAATTTTGGACAGGAGGTTCCGATTTTTGAGAGTAGAAGAGAACTAAAAGTTTCCATTATGAGTGCACAAATAAATCATCAAGGAAAATCAAATAACATTCGTTCACTTTTTACGACTTTTGTCAGGGCACAGCCAAGTTCCACCTGTGAAAAAAGCGAAACTTCTCATGGAGAGCTTTTTCCGATAGAAATATCACCCTAAACGGAAATCAGGACTGTAGAAAAAGTGATACACAAACAAGGTGGGGGGAGATAATGAAATCAGCATAATTTAAATCTAATTCAATGTCATTTTTGCCGGTATTCGCAAAGGACGTCGAATTAACTGGCTAACTCACAAGTGATTAATAATTTATCAAGCTACCAAACAATTGCTTAATTTATTTAGAATTCTTTTTTTTCTGCCTGTGAGGAAAGCTTGGAGTGCATAATAGACCTACAGCTGCGACAGATTTTCATTCCATTTTTCTTACCCGTTCAGTGTGTAATGACCCTAAAGAGACCTTAAGTCCCAACTGCCAACAGAAAACGACCAAACGTTCTTGGACAACCTTCGTCGCTTATCACTGCACCGGACACTCCAACCAAAATAAGAGGTATGTTGTATAAGCTTATCACAAAATTACACTTGTACATGGTTTTTATACAACTTTTATCAGAATTTTGTACTTCATTTTGTTGCCATGTTTTAAAAAACAAAAACTTGAAAACTTGACAATGATTTCAAGCTATATCTCGTACGTGCAAGGTTTGTCTATTTTAAAACGGTGGACTTTTTATAACCGTGATCAAGAATGGTCTTCTACTTATATCGTTCAACTTTCTTTTTACCTGAGATAGAATAAAAATAAAATATAAGACATTTTTTTATTTCGTTTCCTGCAAAACAAGTTACTCAATATAATTTTGCCTGTGAAAACTAGAACGTCCCATTTTCACTACTATATTTACTTGGGAAACGAAAAAACAAGTAAAAGCATCTTATATTTTCTGTAGTATTCATTTCACACGTCTATTTGTAGATTTTAATGTCGTTTTTCTAATTTTTGGCTTCCAACTAGGAAAACGACTCAAAGTTAATACGCTGTGAAACATTTTAAAATAATTTTTGAGGAAATCTAACTGCAGCGACAAATGATTAAAATATTTAGGAAGCCTTACAAGATATAATTAAACTCTCAATTAAGTCACTGCTAAAGAAAATGCTATGGTGTTTCTGAATTCTTAGAATTATCTAAATGCCCTTTTTAGAGTCGGGACCGCTTTATCAGATTGATCGATTTTCTATTGCAGTTTTGTAATTATTTCGCTTATATCTGTCCCCCTCTTAAATACCCCTAAGAAAACCAGAACACGAACAAGTTGAAGGTTTTGTTGTGGATCTGCATACCAAGTGAAAACATATAATATAGGAGTCACAGCAAATCTAAGTCAGATAAGTTTACTGTTTTCCTGAATTATCTGAGGATATTTCCCTAAATATCTCCAGGGTCCATGAAATAACGTACCTTGTTCACCTAGGGAAGGATAGACAGATTGTCAAAATGTCGCAACCACCCAGCCGTTTAGTGAGCTCTACGCGCCTTCATAATCTGCCTCCAGGATGCAAAGTCCTTAGCTGTCATGAAGCACATAATGTTCTTAGAAGCTCTTCGACCATAAGACTTCCCGACGGATCAGTCGTGGCTCCTCTTGGTGGGGAACTCTATCAAGTTGTTGAGCTGCCTTCGAGCTGCGACGAAAGATGTTCTTTAAGAGAAACAGTAAGTCTCCTTTTTAGAATTAGTCCTTTTCTCCTGCCCCAGTTGCTTTTCTCTCCATGACTTTGAGAAGAAAAAACCCCATTCCCAACTACAAAACAGACAAAATTTTTATGCTTTTAGGAAATATATTCGTTAAGTTTTTTAAGTCGAGCAGGCAAATGGGTCGGGCAATAAATTGAACAAACTCGCTTAAAATTTTCTTTATACAGTTCGCATTTACAAAGACAAAAAATTGACGATAAATTATTGCTGAGATACGTTTTTACTTTTCGGTCAGTTAAGTGCAGTGCCGAAAACGGGTAAAAAGTTTTTTTTTTTAAAAAGCAAGGTTAAAACAATATCTGTTTCTAAAAGCGCTTCCCGTTTCTTAATTTCTTTAATTCATGAAACCGTTAGAACCAACTCTTTAGCTCGAATGCAACCACAAATAGGTTTTAAGGTCGGTGATCACAGCTCTGAAAATTCGTCTACGAGAAACCTGCATAGTTCAAGCACATGTTATCGGAAAAGATAGAGCTAGCTTGGTATAACGTGAGATTGTTATTTAGTGACCGCTTCTCAACTTAAACGGCAAAACCGAAACAAGATCAAGTGAGGAAAAAAATTAGCTACGACGACCACCACCGTGAAAAGGGCGCCAAAGCCGTTTGCTAAATTAAAATCAATTTTATTTCCCCTCATTGCTTTTCGGGTTTCACTTTGCAATAGAAAGTAATCACTTAATTTGACATTCGCCTTTGCTAACGTTTTAGGTCATTTTTGAGACGAAGTTGCGCTTTTAATATACATTCAATTCCCGCGCTTCATCTTTTTAAGGAAAATTTATACTTTCATGGTCGACTATAAACTTTATTTCGCTAAATATTTTTTCTTTGAAACAAATTACAAGAAATCAAGCTCACTTCTAGTTAGTTCATGGATCTGAGATGTATTAAAAGTTTTGATTAAAAAATGTTGGTAGTTTAAACCAGCTGTTAAATATAACATAAATTTGTTCAATCACAGTCTGCGAAATTAATGAAAAAAATACTAACTTTTCGAACGTATAGTTAAGCCTTTTTACAGAAAATATGGGCAGGGACAAATTTTCAGTTCTTGCAGCAGATTGTATTTTGATACTTTCTCACTCGAATTGTTGTTAAAATTGCTATCGTAATTTTGTAATTTCCTAGATGTAATTTCTTATTCTCATGTAGCTGCAAATAAGGTGTTATTTTAGTAGATTTAAATTAAATCTTTTTACTATTTAGAAAAGCTTTTGTTTACTGTCCTAAGCTTTAACACGAAATTCGTTAAACATTTAGGAATCGTTACCCAGACTGCAACAATTGCGCCGAATTTGGTGTGATCTGTAATAAAATTACGGACAGAAAATATATCATTAAATTTGCACAGTGTTGTGAGCACAAATAATGTAAAAAGATTGTAACATCTGCACTAGTTCACACACCCTGAAGATGCGTAACTGTATATTTGTATTGTAAAGAAGGGTCAAGGCCCGACAAGACTTGACTTTGAACATAACTGCATCAACTAACCAAACTTTTCTCAGCGCAAAAGCTTTTCCAAAACCGTTACGCATGGCTTACTTTCGTTATCAATGAAATACCCTGGAGCATAAACCTGTTCTTCGTTTGGAAAACAAATCAAAACAATAAAGCGACCTGTTCTTGGGAATCAAAATATTTAACGTCTCCCATAGAAATACGGAGAAGGAATTTCGTCTGTAGGAACCCTGCCGAGTTTGCAAAATAGAGGGCGCGTTCATTTCCAGCCAAGGTTACCGTAGAAACTTGTCAACGTACTACACACTAAGGAAGACTCAATGCAAGTGCACACAGTTTTGTTTTTTATTGTAATGTTTACTGTCGTTCACGTATGTTTTGTAGTTGTGTACGGGTAACTAAAGTGGACAAATTTTATACTATCTGCTTCACTTTGTAATTTAATGCAACCAAGAACAGACATTTTCATCAAATATTTTGAGTTCAGAATGACATGCCACATGGATTTAAAATTCCCGAGCAAACTACCACTGTTGAAGTAGAGCTCCTGTGGAATAATTCTCCCACCTTTAAGTCTGTTCATTGGAGACTTATCTCTTCAGTCCCCTCTGTGTCTTTAACTCTGTCACTCTGAGTGTCTGTAGTACAGATTTGTACGAAATAGTATTGCTTGACTAACTAAATCTCCCGTTTACCTCCAAGAGTCTGATTTTGCTTGGTGTACATTTGTATTTCTGGTTCTCTGCATCTCGGGCTCTGTCATTTCTTACAGAAAATTTATTCCATAGCTCTTCCACTCACTGTACATCTTTGGCTGTATCTTAATCTGAAAACAGTTGGAAATTTATCTGTCTCAAAAATAAACTTGTTATAAAAATCTCCTTTTCATGATTTAAGTGATATAGATAACTAAACATTGTTATATTACTTCATAGTCTCGAAACAGTTGTATAGTCCTAAAATGACAGGCGGAGCGGTATTTTAAAACTTTTTTGACAACATAGGCATAATAGCTTTCCATCTCGGTTCCAATGTATATCTCAGTCTAGTGAACCAATAAATCTGACACGCGAAAATTGTTAAAAACATTTTACCATCTTTTGAAACTATAAATTTATCCAAAAATGTCTTAGAAAGTTTCCGAAACAGGATGTACATGGAATAGAAAGTGTATATGGGAATAGAAAGTGTATAGTACAGCGAAGTAATTATGCTTTCGTTTCTTCTAGGTACAAGGACACGACCTCTACCCTGTACGACCAGTTCCCGATAGCTCGCCATTCCTGACCAGCGAGTGGCTGAAGTACCGCCATGCCTCTGAGCAACTTAAAGCAGAAGAGATTGCCCGTTATGAACGCCGACACGTCAATATTCCGTGTCCTCAAATGCCAGTGTTTTACACAGGTACAGCTTGATTTTTCTTGAATACTATTTCGTTATAGTTTCGAATTTTCGAAATCGGATTTTGGAGATATAAGCAAAAAGTTCGGGTTGTCTTCTTTTGTTTTAAAACATGGTAAAGAACTGAAGAGCGAAGTGTATACTCAGTTTCGCTTTTAAGATTTTGTTCTCGTTTACATTATGTTTATGTATTCATCAAACGCATCGCGTCAGTTTAACTAAACAGGGATTCAAAGTAAAAATAATAACGGAAAAGCTGTCGAAGTGAAAATGCGAATCGGAACACCGTTTGCTTTGCTTGGTTTTGAGTACAACATCAACAAAAATTTTCATCATGTGAATGTTAGGTAGTTGATGTGTGTATTAAAGACAGTTATCCATTAGTCATTTCATAGTTTTTGTACGGGACTTTGAATAAGCGAAAAGACTAACGGAATCGAATTGGCGTAGAAAGCTTAAAAATCAGCTGCACTCGACTGAAAAACTTGCTGCAAATGAAAGGCGCCTGTGTGCTCCATGTAGCGTCATTGTTTTCAAGTCTCTTGGCTGGCACAATCTCAAAATTTGCTTTAAGAGGCCGGAAAAAGACTGAAAAGAACTGTTAAATACGAACAAAGAGCCGGCACCAAATGCTTTTAGCTTGATGTATGAAAAGAGAAACTCAAGGCAATTAGACGAAATGAAATTAGAGTAAGAGGCGAAATAAGTCACCGCCATACAATTCTGAAACTAAAATTGTAAAATAACTTCGGTTCTCTGCCTAGTAGAAGAACATATGTTTTTTGTCAAATCATTTTGCAAGGTATATGGGGAAGTGCGCGTGTCTTTGTGTACTAATTTTTAATTTCAGAAACTAAAGTGGGGTTCGGTTCCATTTGATTTAGTTGCAACAATAAACGCACTAAGAGCTGAAGGAAGCGTCATTAATAAAATATATAGACAACTTCAAAAGTTGGAGTTGCCTCATAACTTTCCCCCACCAATAATTTGAGTTGGATTTTTATTAGAAAATAACACGAAGCATATTAAAGAATCTGACGTTTAATAAGCTAGAAAAACTCGATACAATCATTTTTTACCGAAATTGATATTAATGCTATTAGCAATTAGACAAAAAAACATGGTCAAGAATCGAGAAGGAAATTCGAGCAAAAGTAATTAAAATGGCAAAAGGGAAACTATCTTTAGCCCTAATAGTTTCCTGAAAATGGAATAAAAGTATAAAACTCCAAGATTTAGTAACTCTAAAATTGATGCAGGGCGGAAAACTACAATTGGTAATTAAAGAAACGCAAACAACAATTCTTCGCCGAATATTTAATTACTAAACTTTTTATAAGTTTAGTTTCGTTTAAATTTCTACTGTCACCTTACAGGAAACGGAGCTAACTTTTAATGGGAATCGGGTTGGTTTAGCATTGATATGTTTGCCGGAAGGACAACTTTCATCTGATAAATGTAACTCGTAAACTAAATACTAAGTTATCAAAATAGAAAGTATCGAGCAATAATGTCAAACCGCTGGGCTACTTTTGCTTTCCTTATAATATTTACAGAAACACATTGTTGACGATGAAATTTTTGTAAAACAGACACTAGAAATAGTTACTTGGGCTATGTTGAGTCGATTTGAACTAGTATAAACACAGGAAAACAGATGAATAGCTTCGGAAACTGATATTGATAAAGCAGCTTTTAATTGTCGGATAAGATATCTATAGGAGTAATTTGAATATAAACCGAAAATTCGCTTAATATGCATTTTTAGTTTTCTGTTTTCAACTGATTTTCGGATTATGTTATCAAGTAGTAACAGTTCGGAAATAAACAAATTATGTTAAAGTTACAGTCAACAAGGTGTTCTTTTAGGCGATGCTGTTAACAACCGTTTAATCGTTTGAAATTTTAATGAAACTTCACAGTCTGGCAAGGTGAATAGAAACAACAAGCTCCGGAAATTCATCTCGAACTATGATTTTCGATTACTCTTAGTCAATGAAAAAATTATTGTTTAGGGAAGTGAACAACATAAAAGCAATTAAAATATATTTAGTTTGCTTTCGAAAAACAAATGTGGTTCTCAGTTATTTATGCGGCGTCTCTGCAGTTTGTTTAAGTCGTCCAACCGTGAGTTAATTGAATTATGGTTTTGTATTGCAGGTGGGAGAGTCTGTACTTGCCAATATTGCCTGTCTACCATTTATACCGACGGTCTTTTGATGCCTCACCCCAGTCCCCCCCTGGAAGAATTTCTCGGAAGATTTAAACAAGAACGGTTCTCCCCGACACTAAAAACCGCTGATAGCTCTTCGACTGCCAACGGATTTACCTTCAATTTATCTTTGACGACGCAGCCTGTGCCTGTTTCATCGGATGAACAAAGAAGAGCAAAAATGAAACGATTTCAGTGCATGCACTGCGAAAAGTCCTTTGGGAAATCTTCGCATCTTCGTGATCATATCCGAACGCATACTGGCGATCGGCCATTTCGCTGCCAGTACTGCAACAAGGCGTTCACGCAATACTCAAACCTGAGAACTCATACCAGAATCCACACTGGAGAGAAACCATTTAGGTGCCAGCACTGTAGCAAGAGTTTTACTCAAGCGGTAACCTTGCGAAGTCACACGCGCACTCACTCTGGTGATAAGCCGTACAATTGCAAAAGATGCAGCAAATCTTTTGCCTGTTTCTCTGGCCTCAAGGGACACATTAGAATTCATGGCGACACAGAGAGTGTGAGCGACTTAGAGGAAGAATACAACTCATAAAAATGACTTTATGTGTCGCAACAATTTAAAAAAAATATTTAAAAATACAGATTATTCCACACAGTAGACAAGTCACATACATATCAGTATGTATCACCCCTGAATCAAATGAGAGGACCAATTGCAAAAAATATAAAGAAAGCGAGCTCAAGATGGCATTGTTTAAAAATTGTTTTTAGCTTCTTCAGTCCCATCTGTAATTATTGAAACACAAAAAAGAACAAGAGCAAGATGTGTTCTCTTAAAATATGATCATATCAAACTACTTGTATTTTTAATATCTTTGTACAAAACTTGTCTAACTAATCATATTTTAGGCTTTTACTATGTTGTCAGTAACGTAAGCATTTAACCAATAAAGTTACAACGGCGATAGATAGATTCAGATATTAAATAAATAAACCTTCCAAGAAATCTGGACCTCCCGGAACCAAGTTTTAAGTAACTGAAACAAATTTAAAGAAAACTATACAATACTCCAAGATTCATAGATTTTGCAGAAGCGCAATAAACTTTGTCGCATTTGTCTACGGTCAATACCTTAATTAAGCAATAAAATATTTAATAGAATGATTGTGGTTGGGTTTGTGTCACATACAGTACGCTGTAAACATATGTCATATCCATAGCAACAACTTTTCAAGGTTTTGGCAACTCAAAAGCGGTTGTGGGAGAAAATGTTTTGAGAAACTGGACAAATGTGGCAAATAGGTTTTAAGAAAACAAAACTAAAGTGTTTAGGCCCTTGAGTATTTTCTATTTGTCATATTGATCTGTGAAAGTCCGAAATTAATTGATACAGTAAATCCCATTAATTTAACAATATTTTGTGGAGCGACTTTCTTTGTGTAAATTAACAGTATTAGTGATGAAGTTCCCATAGTAATAGCATGATGCTCAATAGTGCAACTGAACGAAATCCTATATATTATATGTCTAAGTCCTTAGTAACACTATAAAAAATCTCAACAAATGGAGCAATACTTAATCAGAAACAGCTTGAAATGGATCGAAGGCTCACTTCAGTTGTTAAAGGAGACCATTCTATCGACGTGTTCTTGTACCACAGTTTGGGTTTTCCGTTGGCTATCAGAATTATCATTTTATAAGTAGTATGTCCATTTAGATAGCTGCAAGCTACAGCTGTATTATGTTAACGCTGCCACACGGAGTAACACTACTGACTGTCGTGCAGCAAACGATGATGAAAAGAACAGCACTTGTTCAATGGTTTTCAAAATCACATCACAATTCGATCCTCAGCAAATTCAACCTTGTATGTGTACCGGCGAAGTTGGCACAATTGGTAAGATCATATCTCTCTGACTACCAACCAGGGCCCGGTTGTTCAAAGCCTGATTAACAGTAATCCTGGATTAGTTCTTAACAAAAGCTATGGAGTAACCCAGGATTAACACTAACCGGGGGCCAAGAAGGACCTGGGTTTAATCTCCTGGGTTTAATCCCCGGCCTGGTCGAGGGTTGAACTTTGGGCGACCTTCTTTTGCCACACCGGACGCGGGGACGTTAAGCCGTTGGTTTGGACCCACACACTTGTCGATAAGAGTAGGCCAATGCCGGTGTTGTGTTGAGGGCTACAAATTTATCAGTTTCTAACTGTCACGACTATTATTATTATTATTATTATGTTTTGACCACAGGGAGCCCACACGCTATTTGTGAAGTTTCTGAAAAAAATATATTTGCATATCAACTTGCCTGTCGAGTGTTGATTTTGGGGAGTCGTGTCTCACTG
>JAOBYH010088879.1:0-29035 GCA_025403525.1 Umimayanthus kanabou | reverse complement strand
TCTCAATCTCCGCCCCCAATATCCCTTATCCAATCAGCACGGTCGAATTGATCCAAGTATACTTCCGGTAAGACAGAAAAATCAGTTTTGATAATTTAACCTATTCAAACTATACGGTAACCTTAAGTTTGATAGACTGAATATTGTCATTTTATTGAGCGCTATATAAAGCTTAATTACTTGTTTTCTTGTTTTGTTTAAGACGCACCCCGGCTTTACACAATAATGCATTACTTCAAAATACTCCCACGCCATTTTACCTTAAGTCAGTATGAAACTACATTGTATTAGGCAACATATAGCCTCCAAATGCAGACCCTCATTTCCTTCGCGGCGCCGCGAAGGAAATGAGTCGTTTGCTTTTGGAGGCTAGGCAACATAAGAAGAGTTCCCGGTTTTCATCAGAATATTCATCAAAACAAATTACATGCGGTGGGGGCGTTTGGGGTAACCACAAACTGGGGCAACCACAAACTGCGTCACCAGCCGGTGTGAGCCGGGCTTGCAGACGAACGTCAGGAAACTCCCGCCAAAAACTCAAAGAGAGCACGCGCGAGTGTTGGCATTCGCTATTTTTACCGTCACGCAAAAACTTCATGAAATTTCTTGAGTTTGTCACTGCACTCGTGATTTGGGTCAGAAGCCCGTCAGAAGATGTTGGTTGTGAGAAGAAGTTGGTTGTGACAAGAAGTTGGTTGTCAGAAGACGTTGGTTCAGTGTCAGAAAAGTCGAGAACAGAATGTAAAACGCTTGCCTGGCCTGTCCATTAGTGTGGACAGCAGTGTGACAGGTCTGACAGTAGTGTAAACCTCGTCTGTGTGCCATCGCTGTGGGAGATCCTCCTGTGTATACTTGTTAAAAATATACAACTGCTGTGAATGTATTGCGGAAAACGGCGATTAGCATCCGAACAGCAGTCGTTTTGCTCGGCCCTGATCGAAACTGAGTGCAGGAAAACTAACTTTTTCCATCTTGCAAATAAAAAGAAGTAAATGCGAGCGCGTGGGATTTTTTCATTTGCCGATTTGGTATTACAAATGGTAAACAAATATGCTGAAGTTGAAGCTGAAGTTATTAGCACGAACTTAATAGATATCGCTCATACCATGTTTCATTTTTGGGATCCCAGAGAAAAAGTATAGGGTCAACTTCGTCCGTGTTGACTTCGTTGCTGACAACCTCTGAATTCGACTCCACCAGCCTATCGACGTCGTAAAACATATTAATGACGACAGGTTTTGCAAAGCGATACCCTTCTTTCAGCGTGTTGTTCACTGGATCCAAGGCTTTGATTTGGAAGCTGTAGTTCCCCAGCATGAAGTGCTACAAAAAAGAAGAAACAGTTTTATGTTGGTTGCAAATGAATGTGTTCAGAGTACAGTGTCAGAACGCTTGTAAAATATTTCATTTGCGTTTGCATTTGAAACACTAGCTTGTGATAAGTTATAATGGTTTAAATAGGACTGAGTGGTGTCCAATTCTACGAGTGATAAACAATTTGTTTTCACGAGTAATGTTTACAGACAGAATTGGACGACATGAAGTCCTATTACAAATTTATTATAAAAATTGCAATTTCCGAAAATGAAAGAAAAATAAACAAAGTCTTTGTATCTCGTTTAAAGAATTGTTGCTGTTTAGGTAAAAGATTCTCCATTTTGTTTTGACCACAGCTTCTCAGAGGTTGGTTACTGCTATTCATAGTTACTATTTTCTTGTTGCCGATTGGTCAGAAAGCCAGGAACTCAGGTTCTGATTGGTTTATTTAACTGTCTGATAACAGGTGCCCAACAACAGCATTTTGTTATAGGACACTCTCGATAAATTAAGGAATATAGAGTGTTGAATGAGCCAAATTGTAATTTTTATAATAAATCATAAAAGCGACACGTTATAAACAACAAAAACTAATAAATTAAAGTAAGTTTTACAACGTTTACCCGCTAAACTTTGCCAAATTGTACCTACCTATCGAACTCAACCACGAATTTCAAAAGATACTTCGTTACCCTTTACAAAATGTCGAACTTCCACACTGCAAACATTTAGAACAGTTCTTGCAGTTGTATTTTATTTTTTATCGTAAACTGATGCCTTTATCCGTGTTTGGTTGCTTTGCTTACCTTTGGTTTGGTGTATTTGGGATTACTAACTGGACCATCTTCAGTCTTGTTCGTTGCCAAGGATTTCTCGTCCACACGATAACACCTCAGTTTCACTTCATCATTTACAGCTCCTTCTGGTACTTCTAAAGTCCCGTATGTCTTACCCACTCCCTTATCCTTGCGTGTGCCATCGGTATTTACGTTTACAGTATCAAAAAAGAATGAGCCTGAACTCTTGTTGTCAAAACGGAATTCGGTTTTTCCCACCATAATTCCATCAGATGACAGAGGTTTTGACAGTAAGCTGGCCGCATTAGTCGCACGTACAGTAGCATAATACGTTTTCCCCGTTTCTAGCGCGTTGTCTCTGTTTTTTGCAAACCATACGGTAGTATTTCCCACTTCTTCGAACTCTTTGACATCAGTAAAACCAGGCTTGGTCCCCCAAGCAGCTTCATATGACGTCACAACACTGTCTGGATCGTTTGCCGAATAGTATGCAAACATGATGTCTAGAAAAACCTGTAGAGTAGAAGCCAGAGTAAGCGATACGAACGCAAACAGCTTTTATGTTGTTTTCATTCATATTTTCTTTTGACAGGAAGTAGTAAAAGCATACTTTTAAGAACAAAATATATTACGCAAAATATTTTCAACCTGTAACAGCTATCTGGAAGCAAAAAACCATAAAACGTTTAAAAGCGTGAAGCTACGAAGAATCTCGAACGGGTCATAGTTGTTTGGTTTTCGCAGCAGAAGAATAATAAATTCACCAAATGTTACCTTTCAGTTTAAAATACACAGCTTCCCGTGCCTTTTAAAACCGTGTTCACATTAGAGACGCAGACGCAAGAAAAAAAAGTCCTTTTCCTTGCGTCTGTGTCTCCGTCCACATGTTTTCTTTACTTTCTCGTCGACCGATGCGTCTGTATTTGCATCTCTTGTGCAAACAATCCTTTAGAAAATTGCTGCATTGATAAAAACTGATTTTGACACTTATAATTACCTGAAAGTCCATATCAGCTCCCATTACCCCATCTCTGACGTAAGTCATTGTTGGTGGTGTTGTATCTATCTCCACACCGTTACTATGTCCGGCCGTACACCTTCCTGCCCCATTGCAAGCAAGTACAGTGACGTAATACCTATCCCCATGGCTAAGATTCATCTCAGAGTGACTACTATTCATACGAAGGCCGGTGCTCTCACAGGCGCGGATATTGTCTTTCATAGGCTGTGATCCAACACACCAGAAGTATTCAACAATATCACTCTCATTGTCTCGGAAGTCGATCCAGCGTGCTGAAATTTCTGTGGTATTGAATGTGTAGTCAATATCAGTATCGGCAAAGTTACGAGTAGAGCATTGGCTATTTTCTCCAAATGTCATGTTGGCCGAACAGTTTTGCTGTGTGTCAGACCCAAGTCCATCATACACAATTCCTTGCTCAGGGGGTGTAGAATCAATAATAAAAGATTTTGATTTTGATTCCGTAGACAAACCGGCTCGGTTTGTTTCTACGAGTGTTACTGTGTACAAGTACTGTGGTGTTGGCACAAAAAATTCATCCCTCGAAACGTTAGCGTTTTGTACTCTGCTGTAATTGTCTTGTGAGTAACGCCAGCCGCAGATATTTTTGTCACACAATGTAATGTTATTCATTGATGTTCTGTTGGTGGAACCACAAACTCGGTCTCGACAGGGGGTACATGTGGAGGAAAACCCGCCAAACGACTTACTGCCTTCCTCACACGGTGTACACTTAAAACCATCTAATGCGCCAAGACTTGAAATCCTAGTACGAATGTGGTTTGGAGGGCAGTAATGTGCCACATAAACGCGCCCAGTTCCTTCGCTCTCCTGTAAAGCTGGCCAGATTTCAGCAGTTGGTGTACCAAAAAAAATTCTTCCCCCACGCAGTGCCACCGATGCTTGAGCCAAATCAATATCATATTTCTCATGAACATCTCTGGTGCAAACTGTGCCAAGGTTTGAACAATGGTTTATTAGCCACGACGTTCTTGAGGTATCTAATCCGAACGATTTGAATCCAATCAGTTGAACACCATTTATGTTTTCAACCGTTTTGATTCCAACCGCGATGACCGTTCGGTTCCCAACTTGCTCAACATCAAAGCTACCACTGACTTTAGTCCCCACTTTAAATGGGAAGAAACAAATACTCTCAAAGGTTTCTTTGGCAATATTTAATTTGATCACCAGAAGATTGTTAACAGAAGTTGACAACATAATCAAGAAGTTGTTTTCCATGAGTCGCATTTTAATTGGAGGGTCAAGATGTTTCTTTCTTCCAAGCTTAATGTGCATCAATTCAGTCCAGTTTCCATGTTCTGATCTTCTATGAATCGTTATAACTGAAGTGTGTAGACCTTTTATATGCGAAGCAATCGCAAGGAGGTGATTGTTTAGTGCTAAAGAATCTATCTGCTCAAAATTTTGTTTATGTTTATCAATAAATTGATGAAGCTTGAAATATTTTCCATCTTCTTGAAACAAAGCAACACGTGTTTGGTTCTCTTCAAACGTTTGCCCTATTACCGCCATGACGTTTCCGTGGAACGCTGTCAGGTGACTAATGCTATCAGCCCATGTTTTGTTACGTTCACAGTCAGTAGCTGCCAGTGCTGTTTCGGTTTGCATACGAGAGGAAGTCTCAATACATTTACCAGCAACTCCGAGTCTTTTTGGTGATAAACTGTGATTTAATTTTTCTGGGACAAGTTCAAAAATGTTCCAACTGTTGTTGGTGAGAACAGCAAAGCGATTACCATATGTTACCATTCCCTTCATCTCTTTGTTGATGTTCATCATGGAAACAAGTTGTGTTGTATCTGACAAACTTGTAGCTGCTACCGTCCCGTCCGCAGTTATAACTAGGTGATTGCTTGATAGTAATCCTAACCAAGTACCAAAGTTCCTAGCCGGTAGTACTGTTTTCACGTGTGTATCTGCAAACATTACTGGTGGGTCAGTTGGAATCTCTGTGCAACAAGCACTTTCTGGGTCGGAAATTGCTTGTAGTTTCTTCAGAAATTTGGTTTCCTCTTCGGTATTTGAACTATTTTTAACTGAGATGAGACGAGTGATATACAGCTTAAATTCTTTTGCTGGTGTTCCTTCCCAGTATACAGTAGATGAATTTACATTTTTGATCACTCTTATATCCACAGTTAGGTTCATTGGAGACGATATATAGGTGGTTTCGTTGTCTAGCTCACTCCTATTTGTGAGAAGTATCTTGATTCCAGGAAGCCACCGAGCCGATTCATGTAAAGCAGCTTGGTCGTTAAATGATACCATTCGCTTTGGTGGAGCGCTTGTCTCAATCCTAATGCCATTAGATGCTCTCTCGGTGTAGAGTCCATCCTTACTTGTTACTCGCACAATGCATCTGTACCAGCGCCAAGGTTCAAGGTTGACACTTCTTAGTGAGACCCAATGCTTCCAAGGTAACACATCCACAAAGTTCTGAACAACGGTTTCTCCATTCCAGGAAGAGCTTAGTAGACTGGGTTTCGATCTGTTGTCGTAAGGAGTTGTGATTGCTATCTGTACTCGAGACAGTGAAGAGGTATTAGAAGTCAACTTCCAACTAAAATCTAAACTCTCTCTTGTTCCCTTCCAAGGAGTGGCTGAAACGGCTGAAGTATTTAAACTGTTTAACAGTCGTACATCATCAATATTGGGAGCGAGATGCGATACCTGACATGGTTTTGAAGTTAAAACAGTTTTGAATCCAGCTGAATTTACTGCCCATATAGTTGAGAACATCGCAACGTCAAGTGGTATCTTAGATGAAAAAGTCTTTGCTAACGTTTTCAAGCCACTGTCGTTTTGGTCGACCAGATTGCATTGGCCGGGTTTGGTTCCGACGCACCAAGAATATTTCAATAGTCCACTTTCAGTATCCTCCAATTTGTCCCAGCTGATTAACAGAATTTCTTTAGTACATAGGAATTTTGCTTCAAAACGAGTGCTGCCATCAAACACGATGCTGTTCTGCGCTGATGTCATCGAATCTTTAGAACTATTTACTGAGGCAAGGTTATTAGGCAAAGCTTGGAACTGTGGTGGAGTTAGGTCTACCAACATCCCGTTTGAGCTGGCTTCGCTGTATAAGCCTGCCCCGTTAGTTGCACGCACGGTGCCATAAATCTCTGTTGCATGTCTGAGTTCAACGCCAAAAAACTTGTGCTCGTTCTCTATTCCAACATTCTGCATTGGCATTTCGCTGCAATTCCCAGGTTGCAAGCCAAAACACACTTCGTAGGCAACAATTCCACTCTCTTCATCTTCAAATGGTAGCCAGCTGGAAACAAACATTCGTACTAAAATTAGTTAAAATGAAACACTTATTATCGTGAGAACATAAAGTATGATTTTTGCGTAGCAAGTAGCTTTAAAAGATTGCTGTGAAAAGTAGCGTTACGAGGATGTTGGCACACGTTTTTCTTAATTAAAGCCTCTATCCTGCAATCTTATGTCGATTTTCGTTAAATTTTTCGTGTATAAACTGGCAATTTTCTTGTTCATTCGAATGCTATACTTCAATATTATTTGTCTTTCTATGTCTGTCCGATTTTCAGAATATTCAATATGAAATATCACCTTCTAGGTGAGTATCTTCGGGTACTTTAATTGAGTGGCCACTGACTAATTTTGTAGTTGTAAGGAATATCAACTGTGCACAACGCATAATGCTATGAACGTCACTAGATACTATTACTGGTGCGACAACTTGCGGGCAGGCCCTCTTTTATATTCAACTATCTACACACTCCAACTGAAAATAACAATTAGAGTGGAACGTATTTCACGATACCAACCTTGAAATGTTGATATCTAAAAGAAAGTTGTTTATCCGAACGTCTCACCTGAATGCCACAAACGTTGTATTTGCATAAAATTCCACATCCCGTGGTCCCGAGCCATCCCAAACAGCGTTAGTCAAGGGAGGACTGAAATCTACCGTAAATCCATCCGAGAATGCTTCTGCTTTATTTCCAGCAAAATCTGTTGCTCGAACTTTCACTGTGTATGTTCTACCGGCTTCCAGATCGAGGCCTAATGCAAAATGAAATGCAATGCTTATTAAGTCTACTAATTATTTATTAAACCTTCTATGAAGTAAAAAAATGGTCATGATGCATTCTTTGTTTTCATTTGTTACTTTTTCTTATCCCAGAGTGAGATGTCTTACTGCTTATCTTGGATTTTCCAGTAGCTTTATGTCTTTTAGGGGCAAAATCCAAACCTTTCACTTTTCTTGCTCTTACTCCCCGCCCCCACTGGCTTCAACAATGAAAAGTCTATTAATTTATCAAAAGTTGATTCTAATACGCAATTTCGCTAATGCATATATAGATATATGTATATAATGCATATAATTTATAGTTCCATTCCTTTGTCGAAGGAAAATGCAATTACTCGTTCGAACTCGAGCTCGATAGTTCTATATTATCATTAGACTATTAATAAACTAACCCTCACGCAGGCTGTTGTACGTTGGCGAGAAATTTCATAATATGAATGCGATTTATGAGTATATTCTACTGGTTCTATTAACTTGCTACTGTGGACCAATGAACGAAATACAAAGTGTAACCATTCAAATGAAATATATTGACGAGCAAGTTTTAGTTTTGAGCTTGTGCAAGAAAACCCAAAGTTTGACAACTCAGCCATGAGCTCTTGATAAGCCGTCTACTCTAATGGTGGTTAGTTTGGTTTCTCTAAACTAGTGGATGAAAACCTGAAGTGTGGCGTTTCAAAACAAATTCATACTGAGAACTTTCTAATGGTTATATAAGTTGTAAACCTGGACCAGTGGACAAAAACCCAAAGTGTAATAACTCAAATGTGGGATTTTGATAGGTACATTCTAATGGCGAATTGGGTTTTAAAGCTGAGTCGTTACTAGAAATCATTGTAAGTCATTCAAACGAACTTTCGTTTTGCATTCACTTACAAGACGCTCTTGTGTTTTATTCTATTCTATTCCATTCCATTCTAGTTTAGTCTATTCTGTCCTGTTCTATTCTATTCTCTGATTCTACTTTGTTTTATACCGACTATTATATTCCACTCTATTCTATTCTGTTCTGTTCTAATGTAATGTAATGTTATGTAATGTAATGTTATGTAATGTAATGTTATGTAATGTAATGTAATGTAATGTAGTTTAATCTAATCTAATCTAGATCTAGTCTAGTCTAGTCTAGTCTAATGTAATGTAATGTAATGTAATGTAATGTAATGTAATGTAATGTAATGTAATGTAGTCTTATCTAGTCTAGTCTAATCTAATCCTGTAATCTAATCTAATCCAATCTAATTTAGTCTAGACAAGACTAGTCTAGTCGAGTCAGGTCAAGTCAAGTCTAGTCAAAATCAATTTAATTCAATTCAATTCTCTTCTTTTCTGCTATTTTCTGTTTTAATAATCTATTCTTTTCTATTATGTTCTATTCCAATATCAACACAATATTTTAAAACAAATCAAAAAAGAAACGCTATATTCTGTTTTCATTACTCTGACGTTTGTTTTGGTTTCTCCTCAATTATCCAGTCTTTTTTTACGTACGTGCACATTCTGATTGGAACATATGTATGCACATGTCTGCAAATCCTGTGAAATTGTAACTGTTTTTACTGTATTTTCGCTTGAAACACGCAGTTTGCTAATCTGCTATGGCTCATCGACGGTAGAATGGAACAAACTTCAAAAATACGAAAAACGTGTCGTTCACCTTGCGATGAAAACAATAGTAATTTGTTACAATTTATCATTTTTCATACCTGTTATACTGAAGTTGGTAGATGACTGAACACTGACAAATGGCTGAGGACAGTCACTCATGTTGCGAACATCGCACAACGCGATTTCGTAAAGTTGAACACCACTCTCTTCATCCCAGAAGCCAAACCAATGAGCTTTGACATCGTCGTCTCCGTTTAAATAATCTACATCTTCACTTTCGCCGTCAATGACAGTGCCAATAGAAGGGGGATGAATATCTATAATAACACCATCAGATGTTCGCGTCGTTTTTATACCAGCTCCATTGGTAGCTTCCACTGTAACATACACTTTTTTGCTATTGCCAAGGGGGTACTCAAGAAAATGATCTATTGTTGTAGAGCTTGAACTAACTTCTGTTTTACTGAGAATATCACAAAGGCTGAAAATGGAGCCAAGGCACCATGCAAGTTCGATAACATCACTTTCAGGATCATCAAAGGGAGTCCAGTGGGCGGTAATTTCATTGCAGTTTTGCTGTACATCAATGTCTTCGCCAGTCATATTTCCGTCGGATACAATACCCCCAATAGGACCTGTGAATATTGTCACATTTGGTCATTTGTTTGAGAAATATATATTTAAAAGAACAAAACTGGCTTGTTGCCAGTTCACAGTTATTTAAATGACCAAGTCTATCATATTATTTACAGTATAACTGTTAGTTTAAACGAATGACACAAAAGAGGGGTTAAGCAAGTGTTAAAAACTGTTTTAACTACGAAAATGTTTTCATTTACAGTGGAACCCCGTCTCATGGCCACCCAGTTAATACGGTCACCTCGTTATTACGACCACTCTTTTTTGGCCCGACAAAATGGCCATACATTCTCTTATAAAAAATTCCCGTTAATGCGGTCTCCTGTTAATACGGCCAACGGCCAGATTTAGAGACGTTAAACAGTATGATTCTTTACAATTTCACCTCGTCAATACGGCCAGCTGAGCTAAATTTAGAAAACCATGGCGCTGTTACTTTTCAGTTTCAATAATCTCATTCATTTACTAATCAAATAGTCGTTTTACATTATCTGCTTTCATTAGGAGATTGACTGCATACCATATGTATGTTGGCAAACACGGCATATATTGACTATACGGGTATGTGCCGCTGTACAGGGTATGGTTTTCAAGCCTTTTTGTCAAGAACAGGGTATAGAAAACACGCATTTTAGGTCAGGAACAGGGTGTCAAATTTAAGCAAGATTAGAACAAAAAGTTTTGCAAAGGCCCAATTTTAAAACAGACGCTTTTTTGTCAAAGTACAACGGCCGAATTGCGAAACAGACGCTATTTTGTTAAAGCACAACCGCTGATGTTCTCAATAAAGATATGCTACGAAATCTATCAATAACAGGGTATGCTTCACTTGCTTTGAGTCAAGAACAGGGTAATTTTTAAAGCATATACTGGTCAGGAACAGGGTCAGGCTTTTGGGGTCCCAGCGGCACACCCCCACCCTAAAATCTGGGGAGTACCCCCCGGGGATGTAACATACTTTTTACATTTTTATCTACATTTCCAGATGTCTATTAAAGAGAACAGTTGTTAAGGAAGTGCTATTGCAGTATATTTGTAACTACCCCCACCCCCCTTAAAATCCGAAAATTGACCCTACATCGTTAATACGGCCACCCCGTTAATACGGCCAATTTTTGGTGGCCCGTAGGTGATCGTATTAACGGGGTTCCACTGTATTCTATTTGAAAATTGCCAGTAAGAACCGAATCCACAATTAGCGGGGTGAAGTTTCAATAGCTTTTCAAGGATTTCTACCCAAGATCTGTAGAACTTTATCAATCCAGCATTTTAACTCAACGTTCTTTTCACTGATTTATTATAAAAAAGCACTTTTCATAAGACTACAATATGAAAAAGTGCGTTTGTAAAGCTAACTTCTAAGTTCAGCGTCTACAACTCCAGTGGTAAGACCTTGAGTAGAAAAGGCAGTATAAAGTGTCACAGAATGGCTTTTTTATTTTTAAACAAAAACAAAAAATTGAAAGAAAACTAGACCAAGTTAGTCCTCCCTTCTTTTCCAGAAACATATATTAGCTTGATATTGAGAATATTTAGTTTGGCTTTATTTATTTTAGTACAATTAAATTTAGTTTAGGATCAATAATAATAATAATAATAATAATAATAATAGTAATAATAATAACAATAGCAATAAACGGAAACAACAAAATATATTTATGAAACATTAACTAGCACATTACACGTGTAGAAGGCTTAACATACCAGTGTGATCAATATACACTCCAACTGATGACGTCATACTGCTACGCAAACCAGCTTCGTTTACAGCAATTCCTGAGACAAAATATTCTGTACCGTGAGACAATGGTATGTGGTCAATATTGAACCTTGTGTTGTTTACAAAAGACATCGCGTGTAAAACGTCACACGCCTCAGGCTTGGTTCCAACACAAGCTAGAAGTTGTTCTAGCCCACTTTCCTTATCCCAGAATCCTTCAAAGTTTACTATAAGCTCGGAGTTAGCAAAATGTTTAAATGTGCCATCAAAATTCACTGCAGGATTTTCAACATGTTTGATTTCGCCGATATAAGGTGATGAAGAGTCTAGCATAAATCCGTCCGAAAAATCAATTATTGAAATTCCTGCGCCATTTGTGCTTTTGAAATGCGTTGTATAATGAACTCCCTCTTCAATCTCCAAACTAGGTAAACAAATGGTTGACTGGTTCCCAACGTCAATAAAGGGCTGTACACAATCTAGAGGGTTTACTGTTTTGCAAACGGCAACTGTACTTCGTGAAATACCACTTTCTGGGTCACCAGAATCCCATGAAATGCAAAGATCGTCCTTTGATGTAATATAATCTACATCTTGTAAACCATCAGCATCAGCGAATTCTCTGACCTAAGGTAAATGAAATCACTTAGTTAACAAAGCAACAATAAATAAATGTTTGGTGTTCGTTATCAACTGTATTAATACCTAACTTGCTTTTCCATAATTTTAGCAGTTCAATGTACAAGTCACCAAACGTATATCATAAACTCGGAGCAGAACTCGGGTGCAACTGAGAATATGTAAGGGGGTCTCTAGGGAAGAGTGAATATGACGGATAGCTATCCACCTCCTTTGGAATTACAAAAAATGAAATATAATAAAAATATAGGAATATAGAGCTCTGATCAACGTCATTACACAGCAATAATAGTAATCAGATAAACAGTCACCACCCTCCCCTTTTCTACAATCCTAGATACTATCTTGATAGGTACCAAACTCATTGTAATAAAACTACCCAAGAACTTTTCATATTTGTATTTACCTGTTGAATGCGAGGTGGTGAACTATCAACCGTCACACCATCAGAACTGACAACTGTTGCTCCGCCAGCACCATTATACACCTTCACAGTCACAAACAAAGTCAATCCTGAACCTAAAGGTGGGTAAATCTGCTGACCAGCAGTTCCACTGTCACCGACATCGGTTTCAGGTACGACATCACATGCACCTTGTCTTGTTCCAGCGCACCAAATGTATTTCGCCACTTCAGATTCTGGATCCTCAAATGTACCCCAGTTGGCCGACACGAAGGAATCTTGTGATTGAAACTTCAGTATCTCCTTTGTTTCTCCAAGCCACACCCTACCACCTACTGGTGAAGTTGTATCAACACTGATTCCATTAGAGACTGATGTCACAATATACCCGGCCCCATTTGTAGCTCGCACTGTCACGTAATATGTCTCCATGTGTCGGAGAGACAAACCTGATATAGTGCCGCTAAGTTTGAGTCCAACAATTGCATATTCTGATACGTCACATATTTCTGGCTTAGTTCCCGCACACATCTCATAGAAAATAATTCTATTGTTTGCGTCACTGAACGACTCCCAGTTAGCTGATATTTCGTTCGTCATACTCTGCCAGTTAATATCATTTCCTACTTGCTTCCCATCGTAGACAGTACCTGGATTTGGGTCTTTATTGTTAACAATAAAAATGCTCGAAAAAGCAGTACTTGATACACCTGCACTGTTCTGAGCGATAATCTTAACAATATAAGCTGTTGCTGGTTTAAGACTTAAAGCATTATTGGAGAAGCTAGTGGCTTTTCCAACGCTTATCAGTGGTGTAATGCAATTCAAATCATTACTCAGATGACATATTGCCCACTGGTAATTTTGTACTTTGCTTTCATTTTCGACGAATCTTTGCCACCGTACTGTCAGCGGATTTCCCTCTTGGAGATACATATTTCTCTTAACTCCTACAATAGTGACGTCCCCAGGAATTGGTGGGGAGCTGTCAATCAATAGGCTATCTGATGTGGTCATCGATATCAATCCAGCTCCGTTCTTTGCCATTAGGGTTACAAACAGATGCGTCCCTGAGGCAAGAGGTTGAGACATGGAGTTTGAAAAGTGATTGAGCCCCATTTTAAGTTCTTGCACTTGTATTAAATCACACAGAGAAAATTTCGATCCAGCGCACCAGGAAAGTGCTGCTATTCCGCTCTCTGCGTCAGAGATCTCCTCCCAAATAAATGAGAACTTGTGTCTGTTGCTTTGTGTCATTTCACTGTTATTGCTTTTAATGTCAGTAAGTGGGCCCTGAACGTATTCAGACACGTTCAGATAACCATCGGGTACAAATCTCACCAGACCAACAATAGGGGGAGTATTATCAACTGTTATGCCATCCGAGTATGCCATGTCTGACAGTCCAGCGCCATTGGTTGCTTGGATTGAAACGTAATAACGTGTACCTTCTTGAAGTATCAACTTCACTTCAATGTCCGTGTTCAGCCCACTTGAAGTCATGTTATGTATATCGCACAATCCTAAAACATTAAAGAAACAAAGGCTCGCATATTTGAAACTCTCCTGATATTTGAATACATTGAAGTACTACAAAAATAACAAAATGCATGAACTATAATTTTTAACGTGGTGGTAAGGATTAACTAATTAAACCCTAAAGTAGAGGGTAAAAACTTCTTTTTTTTATCTAAATTCCTATTACTAAATTCATCATCGTCCCTACAAACACTTTCAGCCAGTCAGAGTATCCCCGGACTCAACTAAGCTTGTACTTAATATTTTTTCCAAATCGTGAAAAAGAATTGTTTAATCACATTTAAATATTGAAACCAAGTAAGTCATTAACAAACATATTTTGCCGTCCTAAATATTTGAAGGTTGCAAACTAAAACATATATTTTTGAGGTTATTTTGAGCTTAAGCTGAAGCTATCGCGTTTCTTTAATATTAATTTACATCAATGATCAGCTTACCTTGCATAGTTCCAAGACACCACTTATACTCTTTGATATCACTCTCCTTGTCTCTAAATCCCAGCCAATGTGCACTTAGCAGTTCAATGTCTGTTTGGTAGTCAGCATCGATATAACAAGGTATTGACTCGTTGCACTGCCTTGTCCTATTTCCATCAAATACTATTCCTGTCTCAGGGGGAGTCCAGTCAACCACAACCTGCGATGATGTGATGCTTGTTCTCAGTCCCAACATATTCACAGCAGATACCGTTACATAGAACTTCATGGCTTCAGTAAGAGTTATATTGGTATCTTCAAGATCAAATGATCGCTCATGTGCACTAACACGGAAATAGTCGACTACATCATTTCCTGCAGGAAATGTTCCTACACAGACTTCGAAAAATTTTATGCCGCTCTCAAGATCTTCCATTACCCACGTAATTACCGGTGCAGCCTTCGCTGTTATATATAACGTTTCTGTTCCAACAGCCGGAGAAATGTGTACGTTTTTAGCAGTTGGTGGTGTGCGATCAACAGTTACTCCATCTGAGGTAGCAAATACACTTTCACGGCGGATGTTATATGCTCTTACTGTCACATAATAAGTGACCCCTTGAGTTAACGATATGTTATAGAAACGGTGTGCGGATCTTTCTAGGTGTGGAGTTGCAATAAAATCCCACTTACACGCGGTACTGTTGACTCTTTCTGGCTGTGTGTCTCCCAAACACCAGTCATATCTCACCACACCAAACACAGGATCTTTAAATCCACTCCAATGAGCCCAAATTGCCTTGTTATCAAGCTGAAAATCAATGTCTTTCCCAATTCCATAAGGCCCATCTTCAACGATACCAGCTGAAAATATCCCAAAACGGACTGTCATTTCTTGCGAGCAATTTGTCCTGGATAAACCAACTGTATTTGTGGCACGAATACAAACGCAGTAGGTAGCGTTGCTAAGCAAAGTTTGGTTTAGAATTACTGTTCCTCGTGTGGAGTGATCAGACACAACAACATAGTGACTGTTATCTTTATGTTTCATCAACAGTGCGTCCGACCCTACTATCCAGCTAAACTTAGCAATACCGCTCTCTAAGTCAACGAAACCAGTCCAAAAAACAACAAAGGACGCGCCTTCCACGAAGTTTTTGGCGCGTTCATAGCTGTTTGGAAAACGATAGTATGCAGTAATGGATCCCGGAGAGGGCAAAGTGCGATCGACAGTGATGCCACTGGATGCTGCTCTGCTGCTCAGGCCAGCCTTATTTACCACCTTCAAAGAGAGAAAATATGTTTTTCCTGATTCAAGAGACACACTTGAAACAATTATCTTATTAGTAATAGCGGAGACTTTTGTGAAGTTTTTGACTTCTGTGGAATCTGGGCTAGAACCCAAACCCCACTCAATGCTTTGTAGACCACTTTCAGGATCTTGAACCTGCCAGTTACCAACCAAAAGCTCAGAGCTGGAATCAAAGGATAATCTTAAAGATGAAACTTGAGGTGGGGTGTTGTCAATCTGAATGCTATCCGTCCAGTAAATGGAACTCTTGTTAACGAAGTTAGTCAACTTAATAGCAACCGCATAACTTGAAGAATGATGATACTTTGGTTTCCAAACTCCGTTCCCTGTAATGATGGCAGACCCAGACGAGTTTAGTTTTTGATCAATGTTATGGAATGGAATAAGGATAGTGTTTGAAATGAAGTTCTTTACTGAAAACTGGTAAGTAACGATTGGTGTTTCTTTGTCAAGACACTCCCACACGATAGTTGGCTTTATACTCGAGGAAGCAAACTTTAAGACGTCTGTGGTAGCGCCTTTCCCTGCCCAGACTTTTAAACAAACAGGTGGTGTAGTATCTACTTTAAACCCATCTGAAATCAGGGTTGCAGTTAAACCAGCATTATTTGTTGCTGTCACGTTAACTTGGTACTTTTTTCCGCTGTCAAGCGATTTGTTTAGCTGGAGAATTAAAGATGAAACATTGGAACCAAACGTATATGGCCCTTGAACAGTTGCCATATCATTATCGAACTCGCGCAACTGGATATCATAACTTACAACGTCACTCTCTGGATCTACAAACTTCCATTTGATCTTTATACTACTCAGCCAACTCTGATAAGAGCCGTCATTTAGGTAAATTCCTTTTGGCGGAGTAGAGTCGTAGATGATACCATCCGACGAGAGCAGTGATTTCAAACCGGCTTTGTTTGTGCATCGAACAGTTGCAAAATAGCGATAACCAAGACGTAAAATTGCAGCAAAAGTGTATGACGTTGCGTCTTTGCTCACAACAGTAAAAGCCATGATATCCTGTGCTCCAGGTTGTAGACCAAATGCTATTTCAGTTAGCATAATTCCTGATTGTAAATCTAAGCACTTCCAGGTGGCGGTCAAGATATGCAGGAAAGTGTATTTAGCGTCGCGTTCGCGAACTTTGCCGTCGCGAACAGGTTCTGTGAAAACTGGCGCAGAACTGTCAATCATTACTCCATTTGATGAGATTTTCTTGCTTGGAATTCCCAAAGAATTGAATGCAACAACTGTAGCATAATACCGAAGACCACTTGTTAACTTAGGAAATTTAAGTTTTGAACTTGCAGCTGAGGAAACTAAACCGACACTTGCAAAGTCTTGGATATCAGTTGAGCCAGGCGATGTTCCAAATGCTAGCTGATAAAATATGATTTTAGTTTCCATTTCTGAGAAGTTCCCCCACCAACATCGAAGTACAGAATTTTCAAACTGAAAATCTGTTTCATTTGGTGGTCGGCCGTCTCGCACGTATCCGGAGATTGGTGGAGTAGAATCAATCGTCACACCATTTGACCAGAAAAAAGCTTCATTTCCAGCCCTATCAATAGCGTTTACGCATGCATAATACGTTTTACCAGATATCAGTTTCAGTTCTGAAAACAAGTGGTGATTTGTTCCTTTCATAGCTTTTTGAAATGGTTTTACGTCACAAAGACCAGACGTACGTTTGCTGGACAGACATATAAATACACTTTCAATTCCAGTCAGATCTGTAAGTCCTCGCCAATTGACACGATGTAGAGACGAATATAGTTGGTAAGTGTTATCTAAAAATCCCCAGCCATCTTGCACGATGGCTCCTTTTGGTGGCTCTGTGTCAACGGTTAAAGGATTCGAAGATTTTACGCTGGAAAGACCAGCATTGTTCGTTACACAAACCGTGATGAAGTATTGACGGCTGTGTTTAAGGTTATAAGCTTCAGCAACACTCCAGTTGGATCTTACAAAAGCTTTCGACTCTTCCATTGCGTGAGTTTTAAACTGTATGATATCGTCCTTTCCTGGAAAACTGCCGACTCCAACTTTATATGAAATGATTTCCGATAAGTCATCAACCATTTCAAAGTAAGCTTTGAACTTAATGTTTGTCATATTTACGTACATAAATAATTCTCCTTGCATGCCGTGTTTAACTTGCAGTATTTTTGGAGGTGTGCTGTCTTTAATGAAGGTGTCTGACAGGGCCTGAGTAGTGGTTCCAGATTTGTCTTTTGCTTGCAGTACAACAGAGTAGACTCCATCGTTCATTTCAATGTTGCGTCCTGTCAGTGTTACTTTACCAGCCAGTTTAAATGGAGACAATTCCTTATCTTCAGCTGCTGAAGTGACTGAGATTCCAAACTCAGTTATTCCTGAATGGACGTCGTAAAACGAACTGTTGTCACATCTGTTGAAGTCTAACAGTTCTTCTTTACGTTCTCGATCAGCTGGACACCAGTCCCATCGGGCCCACACGGACTGAGTCCACTGGTATGAGACAGGTGGACCTTTATAACCAGTTATTACATACCCCGCATGTGGAGTCACAAAATCCACCAGCACACCATTACTACTGCCGTTTACGCACATCCCGACTCCATTACATCCAACAATTGTTGCGAAATACTTTTGTCCTGAAATGAGTAATAATTCTGTCAAGGTAGCGTTTGTTCTTTGACCGACCGACCGCAATTGTTGTACATCAAGATTTCCTTGATGCGTTCCAAGGCCAATTTGGTAATTTCGAATTCCACTTTCGGAATCTGAAAAAGCTTGTTCCCAGTGAGCGCTGTATGTTGATTGTTCTTTGCTATAGTTTGTATCTCGTCCTGCAATTCCATCCTTTATAAATTGCCAAGTAACAGTTGGAGGGGTGTTATCAACCATTATTCCATCAGACGTAGTAGTTCTTTGAAGCCCAGCCCCGTTTCTAACATTTACTGTTACGTGGTAGCGGCTTTTTGGATCAATCGTGATATTAGAGAACTCTAAATATAACTTTCCATCCATTACCGTGGTAACATTAAAAAGCTTTATGTCGGCAAACGGTATAATATTAGCTGCACCTGGGTATGTGCCAACAGCGGCTTTGTATGACTCAATACCACTCTCGGAATCTTTGCAAATCCATTTGCCTCTTATTAATAGCAAGTTCTTCACAAAATCTACGTCTTTTTCATCGGATTTATCTGTTACATCTATGATTCCTCCTTCACATATTGGCGACGAGATATCGGGAACAAAGCCGTTAGTACTCGTTGTGGATTGCAGTTTTGCCGCATTAGTTCCACGTATAACCATTTTATAGGCTTTTCCAGGGGATAAAGACAAGCCATCAATCATTGGTGTTTTCTGGTATAACGGAACTGGTACAAATTGAGTGATATCTAAGTTCGTTTCATTTGTAGTAATCTTCACTTCATACCTAACTATCGGGCTTTCTGGGTCATGGAAGTCTTCAAATTTAGCACGAGCTTTCCGAATAGATGGGATATAGTTTACGTCATAAACTTTGCTTCCATCTTGAGCATGTCTGGGAACTGGCGGTGTTATATCAATTGCGACTCCATCACTGCATTTAACACTTTTGATGCCAGCAGAATTGACTGCAACAACACGCGTGTAATAAGTTATTGTATGTTTAAGATCAAGACCAGACGTCTGAGCTGAATTCGAGTCTCCTAATGGTGTAAGAGGCATAACATCAAATTCATCAAAATTAAGAGCACAATGTTGAGAAGTTGATATTCCCCATGAAACGCTGGCTAAATCTTGCCTGCTGCTTATTATCTTAAAGTTCATACCTAAAGCGGAAGTGTACGATTGATAGTCAATATCCTTTCCAACGGCGATACCATCGTATACAAAAGCAAATTCTGGGCCTCTTCTTTTTGCCTGAAATACAGGGCAAATAGCTGGTTGGCTTTCCAGTCCCTCATCATTGCCTGCAGTGACACTAACATGAACGTTTCTTTTGTCCATAATATCGAGATCTTTCGCCACTGTTGTCAGAGCTGTTCCGGCAAACGTAGAAAAATCATCACCAGAAGCAGGAATGGAACCAATTCGAACGCGGTAATAATAAATTTCTGTGTCTTCTTTGAAGCCATGCCATTGTACGAAATATCTTTTTTCTGCTATTTGTTTCGCTGAGCATGTGCCTGCAATAGGTGGTGTTTTATCTTTCCGCTTACTACACAGACGAAATAATGTAGCTTCAATTGTTTTCATTGACCATGTCCATTGCCAAAGAGTTTTAGGAGGGCACCAACGGATTTCGAAGTTACAACCTAACCACCAAACTTCAATGTTAATACATAAACGGAAACGCACCCACAGGGAGACCCTAATGCTGAGAGGCGTCATTCGCATCTTTAGCTCTGCACATGCATCTATTGGCCATTTTTCTGCAATTAGTGTAAGTTGAGGCAAGAAGTATGTTTCAAGAATTCTTGCTTGTATTGTCACTCCTACCTCAACTATGAATAAAGAAATAGCTGCTCCAGCATAACAGGATACCCAAGCACCAGGAATAAGGCCAACCTCAAGTTTTCTTAACTGTGGGCAGAACGCTCCCTTAAGATCGACAATATACATTCCAGAAGCTCCAGCAAACAGTCGAACTGGAATTCCAAATACAGGAATATACGTTTCTACATGAAAAAAAGGGTAATGACCTTTCTTGAGATTTACCCGGAAGTTCGCTGAGCAGGTACTTTCTTCACTGTTGCTTCGTCTTTTTCTGTAAAACGTTTTATGAAAATCTTCAAGCTTTTTAGAGTAGACGTCAGAGTCAAGTAATTGTTGTTCCAAACTCCTTTTACGACGCGTACCGCATCTCATTTCATCAACAGGAAACAAACGTCTGGGATCGAAGAGGTGTTTTTCGGCAATTTTGAAATATAGGCAGTTTTCAGATACCGAAAAATTTGTTTCAAGTATAGGCAGCTTTAGACGGAAGAAACGATCCTCAAAGTCTCCTCCTATAAATTCAACTTTTGCTTTTTCACTCATAGCTGCACTAGAGAACACAATAGCAATTTCCTCTTCGCCAATTTGCTGGACAGACTGAATTCCACAAGGAGTTCGTATAACCCGTGATGGTTTGTTTTCGCTTATATCATTGCCATTGTTCAAGTTGTGAAACTCGAGTCTGCAAGGACTTCCAGCGGACATTGCACATCGTGATACACATGCGTACTCAGAACCGAACTGGCGCACAATCGCCATGCCTTGAGCATGCGTGTTTATGTTTAAAACTCTGAATGCTGAACCTCCTTTTGTGATGTCTCCGTTTACAGCAAGATTGTAGCCAAACGCTCTTCCGGTGCTACCGTCGATTACCCACAGGGTGTTCTTTTTTGCGTCATACGATAGTGAAGTTGCTTGGCTTCCATCGCTATTGAAACTGCTAGTTATAGTAACGTCAGTCGGAGGAGAAGTTGACAGACTGTTAGTTATTTCAGATTTTAAAACCTGATATACAGTTGCAGATTTACTGTCACTTATCCATATATAATCTCTTGCTGTAGCTAATCCTCCCAGGTTGATAGTGAAAGGAAAATTGTCTTTGAATAGCTGAATTATTTTCTTGACACTCCCATCAGGAAGATTAATAACAACAAGAACCGAGGGCTTTTCCGTATTGCTGACGACACCATGATAACCTAAAAGCATCTGTGAGTCGGATAATTGAGTAATTCCTTGAGGTTTATAGTCGTCAAAAAGTCCTGGTATGAGCCAACGACCAGCTTTTTTTAGAGTTTTCGAAGACAAATCATCTAAATGTGGGTATTTCCAGACAAAAATTTGGTGGAGGTAAAGTGACGAAGATCTTCTAAGGAGTCGCAAGCATACGTCTTTTGAACACTGAGATACTTGATCCCAAGGCTTGTAATCTCCTGGATCCAAACCTCGTTGACGTATTTGAATAAAGTTGAGAAATGTTGACACTTTGCTGTAGAAATCGTCCACCTTCTTGACAACGTCATTTACAGTGCCAGTGTATTTGTTTAACAAAGGTTCAGCAACCTTCGAAATATATGTGGTCCTTGTAAGGAGTCTTGCAACTGGTCCAGAAAGAGAGTCACTGATTCCCTTTAGACCATGGGAATAAGCAATGGCTCCAGACATAAAGGTATCAAGAGAGTCAAGAACAGCTTGTATTTGCTTAACTTCTTTCCACGTTTGCTGTGTACCTTTAATGCTTTCTCGCAAATGCAAAAGAGATTTAACCTGTCTTAGAAAAACGTTGCTGTAAACACTTCTGAAAGCTTTGAAGGACGTTGACAGCAAATTATCAAACCTGTTTTCCATTGATTTGGCTTGGTGAAAAAAGTCTGTTATCCTGTTTACTTGTAGTGTGGAACCCTCAAGCGATCTTTTTCTGACGCGTTTCGTAGCTTTCACCAATCTTCCAGTCAGTTTAGATATAAGTTCCGTTGATTCCAATATGTCATTACGATAACAAAATTGTTTTGCCTGCTGAACTAAAAGCTTGAACGTATTCAGAACTGCGCCGATGCGTTTTGTTGCTTCTTTGCAGCTTCCTAATTTACTTGAGAGGGTTTTTGCACTTTCTATTGTTGACTTTAACAATGCAATCTTCCTTTTGACAACTTTAGCCTGTTTGATAAAAGTCTTTTCGATACATGTTCCACCTTTTACACATTTCTGAAATTTGAAGTTCTTGAAGGTTGCAGGAACCATTTGGATTAAGGCTGATGTTTCTTCCTTCAGAGATAACACGGTATCGATGGAGTCTCTCCCTACTTCAAAAGCTGCTTTCACGCAGGGTTTGATGTTTTCGACAACAACTTGCTGTAGCTCAGAACAGTTGGGCAGTACTGAAATAGTTTTTAAGATTGGACGAAAAACGTTATTTAAAGGTTTCAACTCCAGTAGTACTTTCATCACATGACCAATTGTTTTTGACACATACGAGAGCTCCTCTCTCATATTTTTCAAAGGCTTTTTAGCAAGATTTAAGTCACTGACGGTTTTTCTTACAAATCGTTCAACCTCGTGTGCAGAAAAGGTGTTTACTTCTCGAATAACGTTGATACTGGAAAGCTTACTAACTGCTTCAAGTGGCATTTTGTTGAACTGTTTGCACGCGTCCTGGACTTTCTTGTCAAAGTCAACTCCAAACGTATGTCTCATATCTAAACGAAGAAGTTGAGCTCTTGTATTTTTGGCATTATCTGCAAATTTTATCATGTCATCTACTGCTTGATGAGCTTTAACAGTATACTCTGGAACTTTTCTTAGTTGTGTAAGAGCACTGTCTATCCCCCTTTCAATGTTCTTTACTTCGCCAATAAATCCTCTGTTAGTATTCATCATTGCAAGAAGATCGAAAACAATTTGAGCTACTTGAGATAGTTTCCCTACGTTTTCTGTCATATGTGTTTTGTACCAGGCATCTGCCGCGTTGATAGACGTTTTTAAATTATTGGACAGTCTCCTAACTTCATCACTGAGGGGTCCAATAAATGATGTCATCCCTTGTACAGCTTCTCTTGCATTTTCTTGAACTTGATCAATTATGCTTGCTGACAGGTCTACAGTTCTTCCACAAAGTCCCTGTGCCTTGTTTGAGGTGCCGTTAGCTAATACAACAACACTATTGATCACATCTTGCACACTTTTGAGGTTAGTGTTTAGTTTTTTAAGAGAGTTTGCAACAAAAGTAGTTGAAGCTAATCTGAACTTTTCACTTATCTCAGACACCATGTGGTCAATGGTACGTGTGTAGTTTGTCATTTCACTGAGTGTTTCTTGCACAGATTCATCAATTTTCCGCAAAATATTGATACCTCTGTCCTGTAGCATTTTTTCGAAAGATTTTAAATCTTCAGATGAATTACTAGCAAACTGATGAATACGGCACAGACTGTTAATGTTGTCTTTTGCAAATATTTGCATCGCTTCACCGACTTCTTGGAAGAATATGGAAATATTGCTTATGATTTTAAGTTGAGGAAGCCATTTTACATGAAGACTTTCCATATTTTGCAGCACAGAATTTGTATCGAAAGGAAAATGTGGAGTTGAGACAGTTTTGTTTGTATTGCCAAAGACATCTGAAAACCAGACGTTCAGTTCGAATCGTTCACCTTTCTTCATGTTATCTAAGAATGACTGAAGATCAAAGTTAGGATGATCCATCTGCTTCAAAATTTCTTCACCTTTTGATAAGAGCTCTTCAATTTTGAGGACATTGGGAGAAATAAGGTCTAGATCCACATTGGTTCCAATTTTCCAATCAAATTTTAGTGAAAAGGTGTATTTTGCTTTCTGACTACTCTGACTGGCTTGTCCATTCTCAGTTTGGCGCAAAGTCAACTCTGGAAGGCTCAGGTTGGTAGTCACATCCAATAACGACTTAAAATCAAGGACTTTGTTTCCATTTCTTAGCAATGATTTGACCATTTGGCTCAATTCATTGACAAATGACGGAGATCGGACGACATAGTTCAAAGGAAACTGCTTTGGGAACTGCGTTGGCATCGTATACCCGAGATCACTGAAGTACTTCCGTATTATATCCCAGTGGTTGCTGATTCGAGATTCTCTCATAGCTTTCTGTAAGTCCTCGATTTTAAATTCAACCGGGAGTTCGTGAGGAAGTTTTGAACTTACTCGGTCTACAATCTTCAGTATGTTGTTTAGTGCCGTTAGTTCGTTTTCGAACGAGGTTGGTAAAAACATTTTCTTAAGCAACGATTTCAGATTATGTATGCTTCGGATATCTTTTTGCCAGGTTACAACTCTAGCAACAAACTTTTCAGCAAACGTTATAACTTGATTAATTTTCCTGACAGGCTTTAAAGGCGCTAGAAGCTTGCTGACAAAAGTTACTAGCTCCTGGAAAAAATTGGAAATTCCTTCAAATTTTAGTGGCAAAATGTTTCTGATCTTGTTCTTTACTGTCTCAGCAGCTTTAACAATGACATTGAACACGTTGTCTACATTGCTTAGGATTTTATCGCCGAAATCTGCAACTACTCCTATCAAGTCTTTAGGAATGTCATTCTTAAAATGTGCGTAAGTTTTAAATGCAGCTTTGCCGTCGACAATTTTAAATTTGAAGTTCAAAAGATGCGCTCTGATTTCCACAAGGTTATCAAGAACAGCTTCAAAGCTGCCACCAAATAGTCCTATTCGTAGTCGCAATTCATCAACCAATTGCAAAAGAGCCTCGGCTCCAAGCCATTTTCCTCCGAAACCACGCGACCAATGTTTGTTTACACCAACTTTGAATTCCCGAGGGCGAAGAGCGTGGAAAAAAGCTCGCTTTTGTCGATGGAGATATTTTCTCATTTTTCTTAGTCGGACAGCCTCTTGGTTGCTTCCATGGTTCTCAAGAAACTCTTGAACAGTCGCATCTAATGCATCTCCTTTGTCTCCAATAGAAAGCGCATGTTCAAGGGCCTCCACCACAGGCTTCGTAAGTTGTTCGTGCCGGTCTTTAAGAACTTCGATTACAGCCTTTTTGACTTCTTTTGTTTCATCTTTGTATAAGGCTTGGTACAAGTGATGATTTGTGTGCCGGGATGGCATTCTTGCCATTGCAGATACAACCGCTGACCGAATGTGAGAGTTGTCGTGATTTATGTACTGCAAAATATCATCAAGACCTGACACGTGCCCGAGATTGCCATACGCCCACACGTGTCGTCTAATACATGATTCGTGCTCCTCGCTATCGGGGTGGTAGTTGAGAGACTTGTTTTGGAAGCTATCATGAATGAAAGAAACAACAGTTTCAGCCAGACTTGCATTGTAACCAACCCGTTGAGATCGCTCTGTCATTCCAGATAGTACAAGCATAGACAACGTTGTTAGATTTTCAGGAAGTTTTTGGTGCTGGGCTGCATTTAAAAGGGCTTGAAAGAGAGAATGGTGAAATGGCCCTGACGGTAGGTGTAAAATAGCTTCGAGTAGCGCTTCATATTCCTCCACTGTTAAAGGTCTGGGGTGATCTGTCATCATAGCATAAGCTAAAGCCTCTTGGGCTTCTACTTTTCCTTGTGCAACAATGGCACTTAACAGAGCAGACCAAGTTGTGAGATTCTGGTGTTCTCTGTTATGAAACAGATTTCTCACGGTCTTAAAAGACATCTTATCGCTGCGAACTAACTTATGTAATTCCACAACACAGTCTGCTTGCTCACGTTCTTTCAGTGAATTGTCATTGAAGCATCGAAGAAGCGTTTCAAGAGGTCTTGTTTTCTTTTTCTGCCCACCGATCTCATCCCAGTTAATTTCGCTGTAGTCTTTGAAGAGCAAGTTATCAACACGAAGAAGGTTTCTTTCTGTGTGTAGGTAATCGTCCCGGACCGCACGCCGCGTTCGATGATGATAAGGTGTACTACACGAGTTTAGAGTCAGAATGCTATACCCTTTTGTAGTCATTTCGATGTCTTGGCGATTTTGTTTAAAATCTTTAAAGTTTTCTGAACGAGGATTGTCTTTGGCTTTGAATAAGGCCTGGTGCTTACGATGTACGTTTTTGACTCGGCCGTTTTCTAAATGGACATTGATCTCATTGTTGAAGTGTAGTCTGTGTTCTCCTGAAGTTCGTTTGCCATCTGCGAATTGCAGATAATCATAATTTGTCCACTGTTTCTTCAGCCTCAAATGGGTGTTATTGTGGTGAAACACGGTGTATTTAGCACGAAACACCCCTGAGTCGTCATGTTCACTTTCTTCATAGTTGTTCTGTTTATGAACGCTCCTCAAACTTAACTGAAATGACGCTGCAATACCTAGAAATTAATTACAAGTTATGAAATCAAGATATCAGATGTTAATTGAAACAACTTTTCAGCTTACATGTATCAACCTCTAAAATCCTATCGAAAATGTGTTTCTGTTGCTATTTGACAGGACCTCAAATACATTATATTTTGAACGATCAATTGCAATTTACACAAGAGTATTTGAGAGTATTTAAAAAAAATCATAACTATACATTGTAGCTGAGTATCTGTATGCTGCCGATTAGCTCCGATTGCTGTACAGCAGCTGTATAACATGAACGGCATACAGTGCACTTCAGATTCAGAAACGTAAAAAGTTAATTAACATTTATTAGACAAAGTTTTGCACGGAAAATAACTCCGTTCCCAGGGAAAAAAAATGTTCTGTACAGTAGGGAATGCGGTGAAATGACTATCTGTTGTGCTTTGGTTAGCGCGTGTACTCATGGCGTTCTAGCTTACTTTCTCTGGCTCTTCAAGACGAGAAAACTCGTGGACAACTGTGACCCTGCACGTTCTAGAAAAAACAGCTCTAAACTGCTGAAAGAGTATTAAAACCAAGTAATTTATAAGGAATGTTTTTCGCTGGAAACATTTCTTGTTTGTCATAATGGTGAAAATGGCGAACAAAACCTAATTGCTTTTAAATAAATCGAAGTTGTCGTTATATAGCAAGAAAAAAATAGTCAATTTTAGTATGGGAAGCGGTAATTCCGGGAAAATATTGAACAGGTCCAAAATAACCTATATGTTTTGTCCTATTTTATTTTGATTTTTTCCTTAAGGTCGCTTCTTGTTTTCTCTATTAATTACCTCTTTGAGTTTTTAGTCTGTTTATACTCGCTTTGTCGAAAATTTCCCTTCAGTAATTTTGGCTGTTACTCGTTTTCCCGTTACTCCGTTACTCTGTTACTCGTTTTAGTAACACCCTTGATCTGCAAGCTTTTGTGATGCAATAAAAAAGGGGATCATTTAACGGATAGTTTTTGTCTAAAATGCAGGCTGTTCGGGTTGCTATAAAATCAAGAATCGTTGTTGACGTACAAGAGATGACAAGCTGAAAGGTTTTGTAACACCAGCTTGCAACAAACAGCAAAAATCTATCACTGCAAATGATTGAGCCTTTCGTATAGTTCAAGGAGAATGAAAAACTTTTTCGAACCGTTTTAAACTCAACCTGCGTTAGCAATACAAAAGATTTTATCTTTTTAACGTTTTTAAAATTTATTTTAGTTTTTTTGAAACAGTAATGATTTCAAAAACAGACTATTTTGCTAATCCAAATTTTTGCTAGATCCATTCCTTCGTGGGGGCTAAATGCATTGTTTTTGTTGAATTAATGAGCCAAAATTTGACCGAGTAATGACTTTTAGCCCCCACAAGGGAATGGACATAGCAAAAATTTGCATTAGCGAAATGGTCTAATGAGTTTGCAGTTTAGAAAAAATACAGGCATAATTTACCTATTTCTTTTGTGTTAAACATTTGGAAATCGCTTTCGCTGGCGTTTGTTAACTTCAAGTTGTAGTCCTCACGCTATCAGCTAAAATGTCATGAAACTTCCTAATTACGTCTTTTTATGTTTTTAAACATTGTTTAAGACGTTTTCATTTTTGATACCAAGTTGATGACACATGACTTTTTCAAGTTCTGTTGTCTTACTTATATCTCTCTCATTTCAGGATAATTTATAAGTCACTACGATACTTGCAGTTACGACGTCAATAGTCACGTGACATTACCACATTTTACAGATATCAAAATTGCTGCGATAGTTCAAGAATCGACTCCATATATCAAAAGTAATGGCCGAAGTAATAGTTATTTCTGCAGACTCTTAAAATTTACTTTTTAGAAGAAATTTTTACTCTGAAATATACAGCAACTATCATACAAAACTTTTAAAAATTGGCGTGTGTGAGCTCCCTACATTAGGGACTGGTCAGAAAGTAACTACTACCCCAGGGCGGAGGGTAATTCGAGGGGGCGCGAGGAACTAGGATATTCCTGGCTTGCATGACTGCGCATAAAATTGACAATGTGGCGTCCCGGTTTCCGCGAAGCTCAAATTTCAGAAACAAACGAGAAAGCCATCTCAATCTATACAAAGAAAGCGACGAAATATGGTTTGGGTGTTAGTGTCATAAATTGTATTGCGCGCGCGTTGATGTAATTAAAAAAAAAAAACTCGCGAAAGAAAAAAAATGGTTGGAGTAGTCGGTATTTCACTGATTCACTGGTTGGTATATGCTAACGTAATTATTCACCTTGCGGCTCGGTGAATATCCTGGTCTATTCACCTCCACTTCGGTGAATCACTGCTTACTATTCACCCCCACTTCGGGCAATAATTGTTATAATTAATTATAATATGAATGGAATCACCTAACAATACCGCAGTCAATATATAACTGAGTTCTCTGCAGCTTAATTACTATAACCTGAAGATGACCCAAGAGGTTGAAAACGTTTGTGTTTTTTAAAAAACTTTTACCATTTTATATCATATTTAAACTCGGCGAAGTATGTCAAAACCAAAAATAAAAATTAATTATAATTATAATTTAAATTTTTCAGCTGGCAATAAAATGCAAATATCCAGTATTTCCCAGTTGTCTACCTAGCCTTAATGGATGAGGATTTGTTAATATCGATGTAAGTACTACAGTAATAAATATACAGTATCACTCGTTGTGTATATCGAGGCCCAATCTTTTATATACTGATCAACACAGAACAAGAGGTGGCAGAATGGCTACAACTTGGAGAGCATC
>JAOBYH010088768.1:0-11507 GCA_025403525.1 Umimayanthus kanabou | reverse complement strand
TTTTTTAACCCCCCCCCCCCCAAAAAAAAAAAAAATTAAGATTACAGCTAGAACTAGTAACAAGGACATTCTACAATAATAAGCCAGTAGCAAAATAACTTAGAGCGGTTTATTCTTCCATGTAATGATCACTGTGAACTCTCATACAAAGGTTCTAGATGTTAAAAGTATAAAACTCGACAAAATTCACACAGCGAGCTTAGGAAGCCTATGTTATTACGAGACATTCGTTCATACGTTGGGGAATAAAGCTTGAAACTCTATAAACAATCATGAAACATAATCTGATTTTCGACTTGAGACAAATAGCCGGCACATCAAATCAATAACTTGGCGGTAGTTTGAATACTTTTTTTGCGTATACAGTCTATTGTACATAAAGCTAAGCTTAGTGGTTGCATACATTAAGATTAACTGCAATTCCAAGTAATAAAGCAAACTGCAAGACCCTGTGTGCTGTTTTCTTGAATTATGAAAATATATTTTGTGCGACTTGATACAATTAAAGATTAGTTTCAGCTCCCAATAGAAAAAGACCAAACTTCGCCGAGGACCTTGTGTTGCTTTTTTGAATTATAGAAATATACTTTTAATCATACGACCTAATGCGATTTAAGGCAATTTATATAATTATATATAGATTTTTTGTGTCCCCATTTAGTAGGAATGCTAAATGTTTTTTAAATTACACGTTAATACATTTTATTATTATTATTATTATTATTATTATTATCAATATTATATTGTTATTATTATTTTTTATGTTATTATTATGTATTTTACAAGATTTTTACAGTTGTTGGATTCTATTTTATTTTTGCTTAACATTGCTTTTTCTCTAACTCCTGGCTTTGTTCTCTCACACCTTATTAGCAAATATTGCGGGCAACAAAGGGAGCCCGCAGCCCAGTTTGGGCATCACATCTCAATTTTGCTGCAAAATGGTTCTCCCAAGATCAATCGATAAATCCTAGTAAATCTGCCATATCATGTTCTTTTCATGTGAATGGTCGACAAAAATGGCAATCGGAGTTTCCTTGCACATTTTGTTCACGTGAATACTCGATAAGTTTGCTTGCACACTTTATTCACGTGAACACTCTACAAATAATGGTAATCAGACTCGACGCGTGTTGAAAGAGTAATATTACTCGACTACTGGAACCGTGGAAACCCACTGCATTTTCTCGGTACGTTTTTACCATACATATGTCTAATGATGGCAAATGAGGGCGATTGTGAGGCAAATGATAGTGATTGATAGCGGTGGATACCAAGAGCGAAAAGAACGTACCAAATACATACTTGTACCCGCAATTTTGCCACTTAATAAGATATTAGATATTTCTTTGCATTTTGGAGGACTTATTTTAGCAGTGCTGGCATCTTTGGCTTTATAAATTCGCTTCAGAGCAGGCTTCCAATCGAACAACTCTTACTGAATCTTGATTTCACAATTTTTGGGACTCCAAAGCAAAGTCGCAAATTGACAAATTTTCTTACCAACTTAGTGAGAGCACGTTTGTTTACCAAAATCATAAAACTCCCAAACTTAAGTCTTCCCGGTCTCTCTTTCATAGGAAAAACATTTTACCCAACCCTGGAATACCAGGAAAAAAATTCCTGGAATTTTTGATTACCTACCCTGGAAATCAATTTTGGGAAATAACCGCCCTAGAATTTTACCCCAGCTACAGGGTACCCATCCTGGTATTCTGAGTACCTTCTCAGCCACTTACACTTTAATACCTAAAGTCCTCAACAAGAAGATGTGGATATTTTTCTGGCAACTTTCCAGTGCTGTGGGAAACCAGTTTCAGTACTTGACAAAATAAAGACTTCAAAATGCCTCTAGGCAAAACTGTTCACGCCCGCACTTCCTAACCTTTGGTTATTTCTAGTTGTAGTGTATAAATACTAAATTTGATCGAAAACGTTTGTTTTACCAATTTTATATAGAAATTTTAACCTAACCTTACATTTATACAAATTTTAACAGTTTTGGCGAAGATAAATTAATTACTGTGTTCTATTCACCGTTGTTTAATTGATCAGGCCTACTCAGAAACCAAAGTCCCCATTACTTTATGCGATTTAAGGCAACGTAAGGCCATTTAAGGAAAATTGGTCATAAAGTCATTACAACTTTATAAGACTTATCGTCTTACTTCAGGTTTTGTACAATATTGTACAAGCTATGGTAATTTTGCGTGACTTAAGGAGACTTTGCGTGACTTAAGGCAACTTTGCATGACTTAGGGTTACAATGCACTTTGCGTGTCTTAGGCGACTTTCGTGACTTAAGGCACCTTATGTGACTCAAGGCGACTTTGTGTGACTTAAGGCAATTTTGCGTGAGATGAGGCAACTTTGCGTGAGAAAAGGCAACTTTGCGCGACTTAAGGCAACTTTGCGTGACTCAAGGCGACTTTGTGTGACTTAAGGCAACTTTGCGTGACTTAAGGCAACTCTGCATGACTCAAGGCAACTTTGCGTGATATAAGGCAGCTTTACACAAATTAAGGCAACTTTGCATGAGCTAAGGCAACTTTGTATGGCTTAAGTCGACTTTGAGTCCCGCGAGAGCCTCGTCGTGCGCTCATCTTACCAACAAAGAACCATGAACTGGAATCGATATTCTTTGGGTTTACGTTTTGCTGCGTGGAAACTGGTACTGGCGCTGTCGGGCGGTGTATTACTGGGTCTGAATCACAGCGAGAGGGGTGTTCAAAACGGCGCTCGTTTGATACCAAGTAGATAAATGGCCACATATGCACACGATTATGTAGAAATCAAAGACATAGGACAAAAGAACAGACGGTACTAGGTTGACTATTTTGTTGAAGTGTGAACAATTTTAAGTTGTTTTCTTTGAACAACTTTCATAGACTTTTACGAATATCACGTTTCCCATAGTTAATGGGTGGATTCAGGATAGTAATAAATATTGTTATCATTATTATTACTATTATTATTATTATTATTATTATTATTAATATTATTATTATTATTATTATTATTATTATTATTATTATTATTATTATTATTATTGTTATATACAGTAAGGAACCAGCCTCGGAACTGACACGTGGGCACCTTGATATCTTCTTCATTTTCGTTTAATATAGAAAAACTGCTCAGTTATGTAGAAACAGCAGAAATATGTTGTTTGTGTTTTGCCGTTGTCACAAAAATTGAATACGAACATTTAGTTTTTCTGTCTAACAGTTAGGAATTTTTAGTCAAGAGTACGCCGGACAAACTCTTATTATGGATATTTTGCACGCAGGCATGTTTTAAAATAGGTTTTCCGATACATTGCTGTTTGTCATTGATTAACGACCCCTCACCAAGTTCACAGTTAGAATAGTTAAATTCAAAATCCATCGTCACTTTAAGATATGCAACAAGTTTGTCCAGACACCTCACTCGTTTGTTAATGCACAGAAGTGACTTTGCAGTCTCATAAAGGGTTTGTCCACGCGCGTATAAAACGGTTTTTCGGGGCGCCTACCCGGTTTATGTTAACGCAGAACTGCTTGTTTTCAGGCTCCAAATTGGTTTTTCCAGACGCCTTAAAGGTTTGTTCAAGCGCCTAACTGGTTTGTTCAGGCGCCTAGCTATAGCTGGTTTGTCCAGGTGGCTACATTGATTTGTCCAGGTGCCTAACTGGTTTGTCCAGGCGCCTAACTGATTTGTCTAGGCGCCTAACTGGTTTGTCTAGGCGCCTAACTGGTTTGTCCAGGCGCCTTACCGGTTTGTCAAGGCACATAATCTGCAAGCGCATGCTCAAGAAGTTCATTTCCAGTTATTAAAGGTGACTTAAGAGACGAATAATTTTCATCGCATTTCTCTGTACGCTTTGGGTTTTTTGCACTTTGTTTCGTTTGTATTTTATCCCTAACATGGTTTTGTATATAGGGTTACTTTTTCTTCAGTTCAGCACTAAACCTCCAGTATTGTGTGTTTTTCTTATAGTGATGTTTGTTCGTTGAAGACCGAACATTTTTTCGGCAGAATTTTAGCTGGTAAACAGTTGTGACGACGACTGCTGAAACTTGCAGCGTTTTGGTCTCTTTTTTTTCCATTTTTGGTCTTTATCCATAGATTGGAAACCCGACGGGGATAGTTCTGTTGCGTAAAAAGAGTCAAGACAATAATATAAATGACCCTTTGAGTGCAAATATTAATAAGAAGTCGATTTGTATAATTGATGTTGATGTAATCTTCAAACGCTTTTGATGTTGATACTCTGAGGACGGGAGCGGCGGGACAGATTGTATGTAACGCCATGTCGTTTAATATTTGCTGATAACAGTTTATGCAGCTAAGACCATAGCTTCAACTGCCTACTGTTCTCACTTTGAAAGATATTTCATTGGCTCCAAGAAGTGATAACCTCCCAAAACGTAGGAAATTTAAGCAGTTAAGAATATAGTGTCAACTGCCCATTGTTCTCATCTTGAAAGAGATCTCATTGGCTTCCAGGGTGACACACTACCCAAACGTAGGAAATTGAAGCAGTTAAGAATATAGTGTCAACTGCCCATTGTTCTCATTTTGAAAGAGATCTCATTGGCTCCCAGAAGTGACAACCTCCCCAAACGTAGGAAATTTAAGCAGTTAAGACCATAGTATCAACTGCTCATTGTTCTCATCTTGAAAGAGATCTCATTTGGCTCCCAGAAGTGACAACCTCCCCAAACGTAGGAAATTCAAGCAGTCAAGACCATAGTGTCAACTGCCCATTGTTCTCATCCTGAAAGAGATCTCATTGGCTTCCAGAGTGACACCCTACCCAAACGAAGGAAATTCAAGCATAGTGTCAACTGCCCATTGTTCTCATCTTGGAAGAGATTTCATTGGCTCCCAGAAGTGACAGCCTCCTCAAACGTAGGAAATTCAAGCAGTTAAGACCATAGTGTCAACTGCCCATTGTTCTCATCTTGAAAGAGATCACATTGGCTTCCAAAGTGACACCCTACCCAAACGAAGATAATTCAAGCAGTCAAGACCATAGTGTCAACTGCCCATTGTTTTCATCTTGAAAGAGATCTCATTGGCTTCCAGAGTGACACTCTACCCAAACGTAGGAAATTCAAGTAGTTAAGACCCTTAGTGTCAACTGCCTATTGTTCTCATCTTGGAAGAGATCTCATTGGCTTCGAGAAGTGACGTTCTTTCTAGACATATGAGGGTCCGTTTTCACACGCCCTATAAGTGCCTACCACCGCCTCCTCATGGTAGTACCCATTATGGAGATTCAACGAGCCTTTGCCTTTGGGAGAAAATCTATCTCTAAAGGAACTCCTCAGCGATCCCCTCTCACTCCAAAGTGACCTCGCTTCCGAAATGAGATCGATGCTGTCTCCACCTAACACGCACACGCATGCGCGGGACAGGAGCATTCTAAAGCCTATTCGGAACTCGCGGTTCATGCATGCGTAAATAATGGGGTTCAGAACGCTGTTTCCATAGTGCATCCATTTGGACACTATAATGGCTTCTGAGGGGATGGGTTGACACCGCTGACACAATCCGTACAGCAGGTTCAGGCAGAAGAAAGGCGTCCAACATATCGCAAAACCACCGATAACCACCGCGATTGTTTTGGCTGCCTTCAGCTCTCTTGCCAGGTAGAATCGCCGCGGCTTGCCGTCAACTGTCACAATCATCTTTTTTATCTGTGTAAAAAAGGAATATTTGGATATATTTGTGTTTTGTTTTTAAGTATTGATCCCCTTTTTGACTGCTTTGTATATAGGGAAGAAATCAAAACTCTGAACCTCAGTAATTGGTTCAGGTATTGGGTTGCGTGGTCAAACTCTACCCCCTGTTAGGTCAGGTTTGCTTGGAATGTTGCTAGAGTTTGCAATTGGGTGTATATACTTATTTACAAATTTGCCAGTGGCAGGTATACAGACAATAGGACAATGTGTCCCCTTCTTGGGACAGGGCTATCGCTCAGAAGGTATTATTTGGGATATTTATTAGAGCACTTCAACTAACCACATTTAAACCACTATATATGCTTAATAGTGCTCAGCGGCCAAACCGTACTGGTTACCCCTTCACTTACGTGTCCCCTTCTGGGTCTATCTACCAGGGTTTATCTCTTAAATTGGCTTAAATGCATAGTAAGGGAGGATCGTTGAACCCTTGAGGGCTTTCGGACCTCAAAACTTTTGCCAATTGAACAATAGCATTTATCAGCAAAAACCTTGTATAAATATACAACTTAACTACGCATGGGCAGCCTAGGTGACAAGGAAGTAGCAGCAGTGGACAGCTGTTTCCTCTTGTTAGAGCTCGTCAGCACTGCAAAGCCCGCAGATACTGAACAAGACACAAGGTCTTTCTTCCAGTGCCCGTTACTCCCAAGGCGGACCCACAACTGTGGGCCTCTTTAAACCTTAGTCACCACACAACAAGTGTGGGACCTTTGCTGCGATGGTAGCATGACGTAGTTGTATGGAATAGTCCTTGCGACACACTGTCTAGAAAAAATGCTTTTTGTATGCCGAGCCCTAACAAGAGCGAAACAGCTGTCCACTGCTGCCACTTCCTTGGCACATAAGCTGCCCATGCGTAGTTAAGTTGTATATTGGTAAACCTTGTCGTGTTTGTGGAAAAAAGCCAGATAGACACTTGGATGATGGAGAATCTGGGCCCTGGGTATCCTTTGACCCATTTTTGAACCATTTTTTCTGGACAGTGTGTCGCAAGGACTATTCCATACAACTACGTCATGCTAACATCGCAGCAAAGGGTTTAAAGAGACCCACAATTGAAGGTCCGCCTTGGGAGTAACGGGAACTAAAAGAAAGACCTCTTGTTTTGTTCAGTGTCTGGCTATGCAGTGCTGACGAGCTCTAACAAGAGCGAAACAGCTGTCCACTGCTGCCACTTCCGCGCATGGCACCTAAGCTGCCCATGCGTAGTTAAGTTGTATACTTGTATAAATATTTTTGTAAAAAAAACTTTGTTTATCCAGATTTATCCTTAGGTGGAAATTGCCTAATTTTTTTTAGAGTTAAGATTTACAAAAGTTACACCATCGTGATCAGCTACAGTAGCTTGAAAACAATAGCTATAGTAACCTTTCGCCTCGTCAACTGCATGCAAACGGACTGCAAACTTGTATACTGCTTTGCAACTCAGAAGTCAGTGAGGTCCGTACAGCTTGCAAATCAAAGAAATTAAACGTTAAGTTTCTAGTTTAAAGCAAAGACTACCTTTTTTGATTAAAGCTCAAGCATAATCATAGTTTTTGGCATGACTGGAGCAAACTAGGTAATTTTCCAAAAAAACACTGCTTGGGCAGAAACCTATATATTGCATTTTTCGAAGTAACATAATCCGATAACTGAACTACTGTGACTTGATTTTTTCTAATGCCTTTGGGTCACATTAGAAAAATTGTAGCTTATGTTTTAGGCAGGATATGATAAAAGTGTGTTAGTTAAAGCCCATGTAGACACGAAATTAGCTATTATGAGTTTCAGGCTGGCTAGCTGGCTGGCTAATAAGCCAATAAACTTGTAAAAGTACCATTTATTAGACATATGCTCAAAATATTATTATTCACTTCTGGATTATTTGACGCTGGTTTTTTTAGCAAATAGACGACAAAAATGATACCAAATGACAAAGTTTCCTAAGCCTTAAAAGTCTTGTTTCTCTGTTTTTCAGAGTGTTTGATCGATTTGATTAGTGGCCAGTTCATCTCGCGGCCAACCGGTCTATTGATAATGACCTAATACTAAAATTAAAACATAACTAGCGGCGCGATGAACTGGGCATTAGTCAAATGGATCAGTTCAATTTTGGCGGCTGGGAGACGAAACGTTTTCGCTGAACATTTTGGAAAGAGAGGCTGCTAAACTGAGAAACGAGACACATCAGAGATTTAAGAAAACTATATTATTTAGTATCATTTTCGCTGGCTATAAAGCGAAATCATCCTAAAGCCCGTGGTTTCGTCAACAATTTATGGATTATATTCATAAAGAAGCAAATGTTGCGCACCTGGTGATGGGCGGCCTTGTAAATGTGGCAGTAGAACACGATCATGATGAGGAGTGGCACAAAGAAGCAGAAGACGGACACGATCAGCTCGTAACCAGGTGGGGGCCAGTTCCACACGATGATCTTCAGCACGGCCATCAAAACAGAAAACAACCAGATGCCTGAGAAAAAAGAGGATCAATTGTTATATAAAACACTAGTCACCATCACATCGCTATCATCCTCACCCTCGCCATCACCCTCACTACCACCGTCATCATCATTATGCTCATCATAATTACCGACACCATCATCATCACAATCACCGCCATTATCATCATCATCACTATCACCGTTACCATTCCCATCCTTCATCAACATCATTACCATCCCCATTACCGTCACCATCGCTATCTCGTTCGCAATTACTTTTATCATCACTATCACCATCACCATCACAATAACCATTGCCATCACCATCAATGTCAACGTCCCCATCACTATCACCATCATAATCATCATCCCCATCACCACCACCGTCACCATCGTCATCATCATCACAATCACCACCATCGTCACCATCACCATCATAATCACCATCACTATCATCGTCACCATCCCCATCACCATCCCAATTGCCATCGCCATCGCTATCTCCATCGTAATCACCATCAATGTCAACGTCACCACCATTGTCATCGTCTCCGCCAACGTCACCATCACAATCACAATCACCGTCACCATCGCATAAGGTCATCACGAAAGGATGAAATGGCAGAACCCGCACACTTGTTACTCTTGGTGAGCTCCACTAAGAAAAGGGGTTTGTAAAATGCAGTTAAAACTTACAAGCTATAAATATGATGGCCTTCTTGGGTGTCATCTTGTCGTGGTAGGTCAAAGGTGAAGAGATACACATGTATCGCTCCACACTAATAATACACAGGTGCATTATGGAGGCCACCCCGCATAAAATATCCATACAGCCCCACATCTTGACGACCCATTCGGCAAACACCCATTTAGGGCCAGTTATTAGGTATGCGGTCCACAACGGCATGGATACCAGAGCCACCAGAATATCTGAAGAATAAACAAAAGTATATGGCTTCAATCTGGAAATCAATCGTTTCTATGGGAAAGGGGTGTCAGGAAGGAAGGAGAGCATAAAATCTAGAAAAGGGTACAAAGAACGGGAAAATGAGCGAGTGGTTGGGGTTTAGGAGTGGCAGATGTATGACGTTTTTTTTTGTTTTTGCTGAGGCAACATAATAATAAAAATACCTTTATTGAGCCGCCAACATCACAGACTGTATTTTTCAGGAGTATATTCTTAAAAGTAGAAAATATCTATAAAAAAAAATCTGTAAAAATTCTTTACAGTTCTAAACTAAACTTATATATTACCCATAATGAAGCACTATTCGCATTATCTCACGTTTAATTTCGTATTATTGTAAGGGACTCATGTACAGTCTTTTTAATGTGTTTTAATGTTGAAAACTCACGACAGAATGTTTTGAATGATAAAAAAAGAAGTATTCAAGATTTCAAAAGTCACCTATGATTTTACGGTTACCATGGCAACAGCACGTGAAATGTACCTCGAAAGATTTGCCATTAATTTTGGGAAAAGTTTGGCTTTAAAATCTTAACTGTTTCAAAATTATGCTAAAACACTTAGGGATGGATTCCCCCCTCCCCCCGCACCCTAGGCTGGAAATAGTTGACATCATAAAAACGTGTCCTTAATTAGACTACAGTTACCGCATGTTTTGTCTTATTTGCTTTAAAGCTTCTGGGTTTGGATTCTTTTGATACCTTCGTCAAGAATGTTAAGTAACTGTATTGGATCAAATGTTGGTACTTTTGAGCTGGCCTTAAACTAAATGTGTTTGAGCATGTGGAGTGATATTTAACAATGCTGAATCAAGTTTGACTACTGAGTTAAAACATTTCGTTCTTCTTGTTGGTCCAACAATGATGCACTGACAATAATGCACCAACGGTGTTGCACCAATAGCGTTGCACCAGCAATGTTGCACCATCAAAGTTGCATCAACAATGTTGTGATAACAATGTTGCACTAACAAAGTTGCACCAACGATGTTGCACCAAGAATGTTGAACTAACAATGTTGCACCAACAAAGTTGCACCAACCTTGCTGCTACAACAATGCTGATATTAGTGGATGTTTCTGGACAACTATCCATCTCCGATCTTTCACTTTTGTTGGAGGTTAGGGTTAGGTTTAAGTTTAGGTTTAGGGGAGGGGTAGAGAATCAATGCCCAGAAACCTTTATTGATCCCAATGTTGCACCAACATAGTTACACCAGCAATACTGAATGATGTTGGATTCATTTAGACGGGACTTTAAAGATTAAAACTTAAATACCTGCAACTGCGAGTGACACAATGAAGTAACTTGTCACATTGCGTAGTTTATGAAATGCAGCGAATGCAGCTATCACGAGTGAGTTACCAAATAGGGCCATAACTATGATGATGATGAGTATCGTGGAGGAAGCCAGGATCATAGTGGGGTTGAAAGGTGCCAGTTCCTCCGTTGTGGACTTGTTTGACTCACACCCGGAGCTATCACAAATAGTCTGGTTCGCCATCTAAAGCAGATTTGAAAGAAAATGGAACGGAATTTGTCAATGTGGCAAGACCATGTATCAGGAGGGATGAGTTGCAGTTTCATGGATATAAATCCAAAATTTTGCAACGCGAATTACGACAGGCAAAAGAAAGCACGACCACATGTCCTCCTCAATCAAAGGGCTGGGATGGATGACGGTACAGAACCCCCTTCATTACCGTGACATGGTACTAATCTTTAAATGCAAAAACGACCTAGCACCAAAGTACCAAAACAAAACATCAAAACTCTCCCAAAGATCACAAGTGCACCGTTACAGAACACGTCAACATCAAGACCAAAACGTGGCGCGGTGTAGGACGGCCCTGGCGCAAAGAGCATTCTTCATTCACGCTTCAAAATCTTGGTACTCTTTAAACAAATCCACTAAAGAAAGTTGTTTTCAAGGAAGCATTTGCGTGACTCTATCTTCAATTTCCATTTTCTATTTCTATATTTCAATTTATTCTTTTTTATATTGTCTGTAACTTCACACCAATATCAAAATCAAAATTGTTTATATTTTATAATATAAATGTAGATAGCTTCAGATAGATTTTTAACAATTGCTGTAAATTAGTTTTGAAAATCCCTTAAGGGAAAACTGATAATAAAGTGTATTGTGTTGTCTTATAAGCTGTTTTGACGCGGCTGAATCTAGTAAGCTTATAATGTTATTTTTTTCATTCAATTTAACAGGCAACTCAGTCATAGACAGAACAATGCAAACAGCAAAAATAACAAAAATACAGAACAGTTGAAGTTTATCTGTCTTTTGAATCAAGTTTATTATCATCATGACCATCAATGTATTTACAAAGGTTCGCTAGCCGGGTATGAGAATTATTTGGATATTT
>JAOBYH010088657.1:0-11509 GCA_025403525.1 Umimayanthus kanabou | reverse complement strand
CCCAAAACATTTTAAATTTAAGTTCTCTGTGATGCTATTTCCTCCATTTTGAGGTTATATTTAACTGCAAAAAGCTCAAAACTCACACGAAATTGAGGAACTATTGCCTGCTCGGCAATCAAAAAGACAGTCTGGCTCATGTAAACACATGAAGACACTGTTAAAAGGGGCCAGAAAATGAGGCAAAACTACACAACAAACAACAGAAAATCGACAGGAAACAGACTTAAAAGACAGGAAGGAAATCAATTCTGTAGGTTCTGCAGATCATGGAGTGAAAATGGGACAGAAACAATAAATTGCTGTAAACTGGGAGTTGCATAGATCTGCAACAAGTTCTGGAATTTACAGCCTTTAAATAAATAAATCACAGCAATTTTTGAAACATCTGGCGTATGTTTGTGATTTAAAAGCCCAGGGAATGCAGATATTTGGCATTTGATCTATACAATAGATTAGTGATAGATGATTAGATAAACTTAAAAACTGAAACAGTTTTCCGGAAGACTAACTGATATATAAAAATATATGATTAGAACTTTTTATTACAAATTTTGCTTGGCAAAAAGATTATTTTTTGTGTGCTTCAGTATGAATCCCAGTATTTTTATGAGAACTAAGTAAAAAATTAATGTAAACTACTGATACTTATTTCTGGCTAACAACTGTACAAAATAGTTCTATGCATTTACCCTTTAAAGTTTAAAAATGTGTTATTAACAGTTTCACTTTACAGTGCGTAAATTATTTGGCTTCAATGTCATCTATTTAACGGTTTCACTGTCATTATCAGATAGCTGGAAATTTGGGGTTTTAAAAATTCTACCAGTGAAGGAAATTTGCTGTGTGCAGGACTCAGTATGAAAAGAAAGTTTTGTCAACTATCAACAGAAAGCAAGATGGGGGACCTTCTCTTGTCATTAAAGTTTAATTTAGGAAGTCATGCAAAATTATAGTGTAGATAAAGCTGCTTCTCAATGGTTGCTTTGCATTCAAACCTGGAGTAAAGGGCATTCAGGTTTTACATTAAAACCACAAAACTGATGAAAAGACTCAACTGATGAGAGATGATAACTCTCTCCTGAACAAAGATATTTACATTATGTAAATGAAACTCACAGACAACAAAGAAACTTACTACACAATTTTTAAGCAATGTGTGGCTTGCTAAAGCTGAAATTGGTTTTCTACCTGTTCAGGTTGAATGATGACATGGCAGCAAAAATACAATTGAAAGCATCAGATAAATAGTTTTACATGTAGATTTTCTGGCTATCTTAAAGTTCAGGTTTCCAAGAGTCAGTGCAAAACATTCATATACTTGGCCTATGGCCATCACAGCACATCATTAAAATTACATCAACATTTGGTCCTCTAAAACAACAGTATTTAATCATAACAAGTAATTTCTCTAATATTGCATTGGAGAACTTCATACTGACCAAAACACACAATTACACATTTGGATAACTTAACAGTCTACAAAAACAGCTAAAAAGTCTCCAAATAGATAAACAATGGTGATGACAAATCCACTGAATGACCTGCTCCAACCGTAGTTCTCAGAGTTTTCCAGTTGCCACTTTAGATCAAACCCCACTCTGTATTTTAAACTGATTATCAACAAATGAGCCAAATTTTACCTCAGTCAAAAGGGATTTATTTCTTTTGCTTAACTTTAAGGCATATCTTGACCTCTGGATAAAAAAAATATAATACAATAACTTGTGGGCCATCAGGCCATACGTAAATTTCACTAAGTTCAAAGATGTTCCGAGCATGCATTATCAAATCTTTAGTCTCTATTCATGAACTCAAACACAACTTCCATTTGAATATCTCTTGTTTAGATCTTAAGCTTTTGGTAAACCTTTTGTAAGATAACTTTTAAGAGTTTTTACTGTGGGAACAAATCTGATTCAGCCACAAAAGAAAAACGCAGAAATAATTATTTAAGCAAGACTCTTTGACGGTAATATTAGCAAACATACAAGGCGATCTGACTTCACAGTTGACTTGCTAGGACTGATCAATAGCACATGTGGTTTAGAGTAAAAAGATTTCTTGCTACAAACCTCTTTTTATACACTTCAACCTGGTCTTCAGAAATTCAAAGCTTGAATTTAAGATTTGGTAGTGACTAAGTGTTTTTCTTCCAAATCCACTTTAGGGTATCAAAGGTGAAATCCTGCCATATTGCCAAGAAAATCTCTGGCCATCCGAGTGCTAATGATATTCAATGTGCTAATGTATGCTGATATAATAACAGTTCCGTGCAAAATTAAAGACAAGAACCCAATAAAAGACAGTTTAGAACATTTGCATAACAAATACCTGGCATGTACACATGCAAGAGAACTTTGGAAGAATAGACACAACTTAAAACCTCATGGCAAATCATTGTGAAAGTTCAATGCTCACCAACTTGGCCAGGCAAAGTCTGGTCACAATGAATAACTTGTCTTTGAGCAAATAAAATTAGTCTTTAGAACCAAAACTTGCCTTTCAACAGTTTAGGGCTAATAATTTGGTGTTCTTCAGCTTCCACACACATTCAGAGTTCAGGAACTCCTTTCTTGGCTTGTAAAGTTATGTGGTGTAATATGCATTGGCTTCAAACACCTCAACCAGCCTACAATGTACATTTTCCACTTAGAATATGATTCAATTCTCTAGCAATTAATAATTCATGCTCTCAGCTCCATGTATTTGGGGAACTGATTCAAGAGGATGAATGACACTCATATCAAAGGCCAAACTTTGATCAGTTTATTGGCAATTAGAGTTTCCTTTTGAAACACTGGTCATGTCTAAAGAATTAGTCTAGCTAGCTTTTTAATCTATTACAGAGATCTCTTTAGCTGCTAGCTTCTTACAAAATAATGTTGCTTGTTTCTATCAGTCTTCCACCTGCCTTTTATTGTCCTATTGAAATGCTAATAGGATAAGATTAACCAACCAGGGTAAGTACTTTACTGTGTTTACCCAACATGGCATGAACTTGCATACATTAGAATAAATTACATTCTGCTGAAGGGTTTTTGTTGACTAATTGTCCTTGTCACAATGAGGCATTTTGTTTTGATAATTATTCCCATGGGCTTTAACTCTTTACAAATAACCCTAGTTTTTAAAAATGCTTTACTGTTGGGTTAGTACTGCAAATTATTTGTTGACTGGAATATTAAAAAGCTCTCTGTCCTAAACACAAAACTGGGGTAAGCTTAAGTATTTAGTTGTTTTCTAACAATTTTTATTCCTCTCTTATGTTTGCTTCTTTGTCCTATTGTTTTTTTTATTAAAGAACATGCAAATTATTTTGGGTTTTTTATAATAAGAATCTGCATTTGTCTACATTTTTGAGTCTAGGTTTTGAAAAAATTCATAAAATTTGTGTTTTTATGGAACTCACAGATGCCACAATGTGGCACTCTAATTTTGTAATACTTCATCCATGGTATATAAAATATTCCATTTGATTTTAAAATCCAAAACTGCCTCAGACTGGGTTTTTTTTCAGGATCCATGTGTTCACTTTAGTGTAATTACTAAACCAATCAACAGCACACTTCACCTTTTCACATGCTCTGATTGGCCACCCAAACTGGGAAAATTCAGTGTTAATCACCTCTAACCATTCATGCATGACACAAGTCAAAATGGATCTTAATCGCAGTTGTTTTAAATGCTGCTTTTGCCTCTGGAAAGTTTTGAAGATAAATTTCTTTCTTTGTTATCTTTGCAAAACAGCATTTTACAGTCTTTACTTGCTGGTTTGGTATTATTTCCCTCGGTGTCTGTGTTTGGAGACAGCAATAAAATTATATACCGTACATTCAGCTCACTGCATTCACGGCTTAGTGATATCTACTGGTCAGTAGTCATTTCCACTTAGGGAATAATATTGTCATATATTTAATTTCAATTTATACAATAATTGGAGTTTTAACATTTGGAAAAATGGTCAAATTGTTAAAATTTCGCAGTCTGTGATGCATTTCATGCATGGCTGTTGCAGCCTCGACTATTATGAATTTAAAAGCATAGACTGAGGTAAACAATATTAACAATAATATTAATTATAGTAATAAGAAGAAGAAGAAATTTAAGTAATCCAAATCAAAAATAATCAGTTTTTAACCAGTGATCAGCAGTATAACAGGGACTGCGGAGCTACTTTGAAAGTGGTGGGGCTGACAAGTGACTCAAAGTGGTAGGGCTAAAAACACTTTTTTCTCAGTAACTCTTTATAATTTTCAAAAAAGTGGTAGGGCTATAGCCCTACCAGCCCCTCCCTCTCCGTGGTCCCTGTATAAAGCAGAGATTTATCAATTAAATGAAGACTTATAACAAAATCAAGTTGAAATCTTATCTTCTTTACAAGTACTTAATTAGCATAAAACGTCTTATTCAGTACTGCAAGGAAAAAATCAGTGTTTGTCTATCACACTTAGGGAAATACTTTAATTTCTATATTTTGTTTGTACATAACAGTTTATGACTGCCTTGCATTTGTACAAGGTACCATACATATAAAAAAATTATGATAATTTCTTAGTTACAATTATAATTGATTTAGCTAGCATCTAAAAATCGACAGACACATTTATCAGTAACTGTGACTACCCTCATATATTTTTCTGTAAGGTTCAGATAGTGGAGATGGGGATCGACCGAGAGAGCCACATTAAGGTTTTGGGACAACAAACTTTGTTGAACATCTGCATCTTCCAGGTCTTGCTAGAGGTTAAAAAAGGTTCCAAACGATTTTGAAAAAAGATGGATTGGGCTTACAAATGCAATTGAACACTTTCCTTCGTATTTTCATACTTCATTGTTATACTAAGTACTTAATAGACTACAAAAATTTGTAACTACTTATATACCGGTATAATCATTGTAATTAGATAATAATTATTATTGAGTATTTAGGGCCTGGATGAGAACTATTTCAAGTACATCTAACGATAAACCTATTTCAAAAAAAGCATACTAATGCTATTATTACTGTCATCATTATTATTAATATTTAGTGATTGTTTATTATTAGTTTTATCATTATTATCATTATTATTATTATTATTATTATTATTATTATTATTATTATTACATTATGTCTAGCCATGCACATGTACAGTTGTACCCCGATAATTCAAACTCTGATAATTCGAAGTCCCTGCTAATAAGCAATAAGCAATATTAATTTCCTTTGGAGTGCCTTACTACTGGTTTTTACCTCGTTAATTCGAACCCCCGTTAATTCAAACCATTTTCCTTTCCCCTTGGGGCTTCGAATTAGCGGGGTCCAACTGTATATAATCTTCTGGCCATGCCTGGTTGCTAAAATTCAGCTGTAGACACACTACATGTACACCAAGAACACAATGTTACACAAAGGCTTCATCACTGTCGTAAACTAAGACAATTTTTTTTGCTTCATCACCTTCATAAACTAAGACAAGTACTGGCATGTTTGGTTATGTGTTGGTCACTGAAAGGTAATTGGCTTGTATAATTATAAACTGTAGATTGCCTACATGTACTTTGTCCATGTGAAATACTTCACAAGGACAGAGTACACAATATGCCACTCAGTTTCTTGCAGGGGATAATTCAAGAACTTTACTTAAGTTTATAAATACATAGCTGAAACAGCATATACATATGCTCAAAAATCAAGCAAAGTCAATTCACAAGACAGTGCAGAGGACTAGTTGCAGTACTGACTTAAACCAAACTAGAAGATACAAATGAGGCCAAAGATTAGTTGAGTATCAGCAGAATGTAGATTGATATACATGACTGTATTAATAATGGTCAATATTCAAATGCTTTGACCTACAGGAAACATGACCCAAAATAAAATTTATGGGAAGATTTTTCCAATTTGATTTTGCAACCACATACATGCATTACAATATGATACTACAACATGTTTGCATATCAACCAGGTACATGCACTAACTTTTATGTTTCTCTAGCAAATGAAATACTGCTACAATTACCTTTAATAGTTATCTTTTAAATCAAGTGCTTTTCGATACTAATGGTGAATGCACTATATAATTATAAATATATTATTATTGTTATTATTATTATTGTTATTAAATATATTATTATTATTGTAAGTTACTAGTAGTAGACAAGTATAGAATAATGCAATTCTGGGAGCCAAAAGAGATCTGAAAATGCTTGCCCACTGGAACATGCTTCCACTTTGAACAAGTTTATACTCATTGTTATCACAACTAAACCCAATTGAAAGATCAAAATGTCTTTCTATTTTACAGTCTACCAGGTTTCTGTTAGTGCAGCTGTGCACTGTAAGTAATCTGTGGGACCTCTTACCGGTTATAATCTTTATAGACTACCCCTGTGGTTTTAGGAGGTAGAAATTACTGTTATTCTTGAAAAAGTCTTAGTGCATCCATTGGGATGCATGAGAAACTATTCAAGTGTGTCTTTTCAGGTTCTAACACATCAGGGGTGCACATATGTGTGCTAATGTAAGCTGTGGCACATAATCATGGTTCATACTGTACTAATTGGTGTTCACAAAAATTCCAGGAGTTTTCTAGGAGTTTTCCAGGGTAGTTAGCTAGCTTACTTTTCAAGGACCTAGACTCTAATCTTCTTTCATGGTGAAAACAATAAAATCAAGTAAACTCAATCATACTAGTAGTAAACAACTTAATAGACAGCCACATCACAACAAACATCACCAGGTTTCTAAACCTATTTAGGGAAACAGGACAAAAATCCCGCAAAAACCTTCACAACAGGTTCTAGTCTACATTAAAAACAATCACAAATAAGAAGCTTCGCCAATCTGTACAAGGTAAAAATAGAGGCCGGCTGTAGGCTATAGCCAGCAATATCCTGACCATTACAGGCTGTTTTCGCTCAATATTTTCAGTCAATCTTTTACAAAATAACCAGTATTGAGCGAGTTTGGACAAAGTTATTTTGAACCCTGGAGTAGCGCAAACCAGGTATAAATTACACATAAACATCACATTACCTCAGACTCCTGCCCACATTCATTGTCCGTCTGTCCAAACACTGACTTGAAACCCCTAAGTTCGTCTTGGCTGAACTTGCACTCTGTCTTAGCAGAAATTTGACAACTTTCACAGACCACAATTTCACTTCCTTTATTTACCACAACAGCAACTGCCAGAGGTTTATGATTTTCAGGTAATGAAGCATGTTTGATGCTTACTGTGGTGACAGCCGAGCGATAGACCATCATTCCACATACATAACACCTGATTCTACTTGTGTAATACTTCCTCTGCCACCTGTTAGCTTCCTCAGGAATATCTGACTTCTCGTACTGATTCCATTGCATCAGCAAATTGTTATGGCATATTTCACAGGCCGAAACTGTTCCCTCAGAGTCCGGTGGTTGTGCATTCTGTGCTGGCTCTTTAGTTGCGAGAAAAGGAAAAAATGGGCCCCCATCTGTCACTCCGGTTCCTCCATGTGGGTACAAATACAGCTTTTGAACCTCTGTCAGTTTTACTGTCCTGCTGCATAAAAAGCAAATTTCTTGTTTGTTTAATGGTGCATTTGTTTTATCAAATTTATAATTTCGCTGACTGTGTGGAATTCCCAAACTGCCAAACTCTTCCCATTTTTCTTGCAGGTATCGGAAGCACTTTTTGCAAACAAGAGTTCGCCCTATATCATCCAGCGGTTTACATCCTACAGGTGGCTCCAGGGACACAATAAAGGGGAAATGCATCTTCTCTTTATGAAAACTAGCATTTGCTTTTGAGTAGATTATTTTGAGATCACATTTTTGACAAGAGTCACCACAGGTATAACAAGAGATTTTGACAATGCTTGCTGATGACATGTTCTGGTCAGAGGTTGTGGTTGGTGATGAAGTAATTACTCGATCATTTCGAATCCTGTACTCCCTTTCTTCTTCTGTGACTTTCAGCGCCTCAAACTGCTTCCACTGTCGATGAAGTGACTTGCGGCAACCACTGCATGCACGAGTCAGACCCTGTTGGGTTAGAGGCATAGCGCCCTGTGGTGGCTTTAAATGGTCAAGAAATGGATAAAAAGCTTCTCCTGGTGCATGCTTACGTGAATATAGAAACCTCCCCGAAGTTGCCGGTTGTGTCACGCCACAAATAAAACAAACCATTGTCGAAAGTAACGACTGTTGCTCCCGCGGGAGGGTGGGATCTGAGCGCAATTGGTACTGTCTCTCCCCCAGTGGGGTAGCGTTTCTCTGGAAAACCTGCCACTGACGAAATAAAAACTTCTGACAGGCTTCGCAGACCAGCACTTTGCCCAGATAATCCATTTTCTTCGCTGTTGCAGCTGGTGAATGCCGAGCAAGGCAAGGATAAAACGGAGTTTCTGTTTTGAGCTGGGGTCGAGTGTGTACGCTGCGCATGAACTCCTTCGGTTTTCGACGACTGCAAATGTAGCAAGTTTCAAGTGCGGATTTCCTTCCACCTGCGAGTGAATTGTTTGGGCTATCACAATCCCGCTGCGGACACTCCGATGCTTCTAATTTAACAGAATTTGTCGATGATAGATCTTTGCGGTTTGAGCTTCGCAGCGATTTGTCCACGCTCCTTTCTGGTTGTTCATCGCTAGTTTGTTCAAGTTCGTTGTGCGCGTCTTCCGTACAAGAGTGACTGGACCCAACACAAGCTTCGTCCTTCCCATTTGTCTTGTCCTGACCCGGCAACTTCTTTTCGCAACCAGTATCGCTTCCTGGTCTCTTCAACCAGTATAAACGCTTGATAATTGGTGTATCGCTGGCTTCGAAAGCATGCCACTGTTGAGTCAAGAAGGAGAAACACACTGTGCAACAGTCAACTCGACCGGTTGTGTGGTCGATTGCTCGCGAACCCGGAGGAGCTGTGTGAAAATCCAGAAATGGAAAAAATGGCCCGTCTCTGGATTTCGAATAAATAGCCCAATTGGCATTCTGTACACCACAGATAAAGCAGATTATATCCGAATTGGCACTTGAACTCGCAACGCGGGAATATCTTTCCCCATTTGAACCGTCCTGCTCATTTTCTCCATTGACTTTTCCAGTTTTTACCATCAGCGCTTTTTTCGTGTGAGCTTCTGCATTACTTCGGCGAGGCCTGGAACTCATCTATGAGGAAACCTTTGAAAGAGTAACTTAGATTTTTTTGCCAATGAAAAGTGCGGTCAATTTAGTCCAATTTCTTCATATCAAATCCACGACCGCGACTCGTGTTCCGCGCTTTTGGCTTTGTGTTGGTTGAGACAGCCGTCTTCCCATGAGCCCCTGCGGCTCTAGCCAGCTGTGCGCTCTGCTTGTCACGGCCAACCAAATATTTGGTCAAAAAAGTTTCCTTGTCAAGAAACTTTCTTTTAAATCCGAGATGTTCGAAGCTTAAATCCCCAACACCTTCTTCTTCCTACTTTAACCAGCTCACAGGATAATGAATTCTTTGCTTCAAATATAAACACCTGGCATTCGCTTGTGTGTCCCTAGACCGATAGACAATAGATAAATACTAAATAGGCAGGCCGCTGATTAAAGTCAGTTCGTTTTACCAGGTTAAAAATACACTTCAGGGTATGTTCTTGATCTTCTGTTTCATTGTTTCGTAAGGTAAAGATATCAAGTTAAGACGTATTTGCCGTAAGAATTCCACACAATCCGAGAATTATCAACCCACAACAATCATTTACCCACGAGCGGAGTTGTGACGAAGTCAAACGCGCAAATTTTGCGCGATAGCAAAAAACCCGATTTTAAAAATAGCAGTTGTGTCAAAGGCGGTGGGAAATAGCCACTAGAACGCAATCACGTTCCGCGGAAGTGAAATGGATATCGTGCATTTGAAAGAATTGAATAGGGACAAGTTGAATAATAATTGTCTTGTTTTTGACGACTGACATCATATTACTCACGTCCAGGTCAGTTTAAAGACATCAACAACCTATTCAGTATTTGAAGCTCTCACTTGCTCTCACGCAGAAATGTATATCGTGTAATTATAAATCATAGCACGTGGATGTAGAGATTGATTCATGTTTTTTTTAGGAAAGGGAAGCAATGACTTCTGTATTTATAAATATTTGTTTCTTTCAGTTGAAGCACAATGCTTTCGCTTTCGCCACTTGACAACCGTACCTTTTTTAATTTGACAGCGGAGACATTAAGTCGCAATCGTTAACCCCTAAAGGGTTATGCAAAGGGCACGGGATTGTTAGCTAGTCATTCCAAGATTGTATATGTCAATTTTGACACGGCTTAAAACGCTTAAAATTGTATTTGAATAAAAACATGCAAGATGGTGGCAGGGCATGGCACATTTCCAAACTTAGAACATTCCTATCTAGTTAATTTTCTTCTCTAAAAGTAACTAAAATATAACCTATGTTTTTAAAGGCTTGTTTACTAACCAATATCAGGCCAATATGAAACAAAAGTAGAAAAATATAAAGATTCCGCTAAAAATGTGCACAGATGTCTGGGGTTTTTTTTATAAATAACTTGAGAGAAAACGGGTAGAAAATGAAACTATTCTATACCCTAAAAGGGTACGGGTTTTTGTCTTGCAAAAACATCGGCAAATCGACCAGCTGCACAAGCAAAACTGTACTGTTTCCATAACAAAGGATTTCCGAATCTAGTAATTACAGACTAGGTTGTTCAAAGAATATCTGCGTTTTCAATTTTCTTATAAAATCATTCTAGACATACAACGACACTGAGAAATTGAAACTAGTTTGGTTGTTAGAATACAATTTGCTCGGCCTATCATAGTGACAAGAAACTGTTTGGTACATTTTTTTCTTTTATATTCGAAATTTGACCGAAAGAAACAATTTATTTCTCATCCGCTGCACGTGCTTGCGTGTACGGAAACGATCGATGCTTTATTATATCTGTCAAGCCAGGAGTCCCAAAATTTGAATATGAATAGAGGGAGTGAAAAGTCCCAAAATTATTGTAATGAGCTTTGTTTGAACTTTAACAAACGTAAACTGGATGTCTCACATGCTGCGGAAAAATAACAAACTTTGCCTTTTAAAATGCATCAGGGCAGAAGGTGTGTTTCCTTTTCAGTTTTTCACTGATTGGATTGTTTTTAAACTATACATTACAGTGTTATGATTCACTGGCAAATATCCACCATCCAGTTTTAAACTGACACGTTTCATGATTTGATCATTGACGCTTCAATATTAATATAGAACAGATAAATCACAAGAAATATTATCCTCACAATTGTGCAAAGAAGTAGTTAGAATATTAACAACTGGCTCGCGAAACCACAGCTAAAATAAATGTCGTACTTGACAGTAAACTACACCTCTGTCCGAGTTCAAGAAGCTACAAAAAGCCAAGGTCAAACTTAACGGAACACATTCTACAAAGTCCAGTTCACCTAATCATAGTCCAGTGACATGTTTTAAAAAAAAGTTATATGGTAGGATCTCAGCCTCAAAGACTCTTAGAACGTGTTATTTCTCCGACTCGTTTCGTAGTTGT
>JAOBYH010088546.1:0-11516 GCA_025403525.1 Umimayanthus kanabou | reverse complement strand
ACCCAGGGCAAACTTTTAACAAAATTTCCCAAAAAGGGGGCAAACCCCCCCCCCCCCCCCCCCCTAAAAAAAAAAAGAGCCAAAAATGGGATTATTAATACTAAGTACAGTGTTTTTATTATCAATTGTGATTTAGCCTTTCCCGACTATTTAGAAGTAAACGTTTTTGTCGATTGTCATACATCTGCCCAGTTTACCCATCATCCCCACTGCTATCGGGGGACTTAAAAGAACCCACGCGCTTCTCAATAAGAGTAGGCTAATGCCAGTGTTGTGGTCTGTTAACTGAAGCGAGTGGACACCTAGCATGGGACCTAGAGTCCCGTTCATGTCCAACCCCTTTGGGGCAATAAGTCCCAATAAAGTTGTTAAAACTAAACTAAACTAAAATCTTTTGTGACATATGAAAAGTGCATTCAGACAGTTTACATTACAGTGATAAACTCAATGAGTTCTTCAAGGTGAAATAAAAATCACTCCATGTTTCATAATGGTATCACATTCACTAAATGTTTACTTTTTGTTTCATCAGTCAACGCCAGGAAAGATAAAAAAGTTACACTAAAGTGACTTTCAGTAAAACCATTTGTCCAAAAAGTAGCTGCTCATTCGGTCTGTTGGAACAAAACTTTGTTAGCTGTGTACGAAGTCTTCTCCCAACAAATCAAAACCAATCAGTGTCAAGTGAACATGGAGGGGAGGAGGTCCATGGTATACATGTCCAATGGAAAACATTATTAATAAACTACCTCCTCTGATTAAGTTTATATCCTGGGGGAGCTTATGTATGTGGGGAGCACATAATCACAATAAATGATACTCATTTCATTGAGGACAAAGGAAGAACACTGCTGTTTTTAAAGAATTTAATTTTTATTTCAAAGCTCGATGTACATAATACAATAATATACAAATCCCTTCGTGGAAGGTAGTTTCAATAATATTAAAACAGTACTATACATTTCAATACAAAACAAGTTGTTTGAGAATATAAAGACCTAAAATCTGTATTATAAAAACAGTAGAAAATATTCTCCACTCAAAAAATGTCTGAAAAAATTGTCAACTTCACATGAACAGATTTACTTCAAAATTCCTAAAATGCAGAAAGTCTGGCAAATAACATCACAATCACACTTAGTCAGCCAAAGAATGAAGTACTAAAAACTTTTTTAAAGTTTTGTTATTTTTTAATAAAATAATGCAAGTTTTGCCAGATTTAGTTCTACTGGAAGTATTTGATTCCTACCTTTGAAGAAAAATTAAAATACCTAGTATCTGTTTTTCAATTTTTACAAGTTCTGGCCAGATAATTATTTAATATCTGAACAAGACCAAAGTCAACAAGCATCACTACAGTAAAAAAGTTATCCTCTCTCCAAAAAAAATAGATTTCTATTTGTAAGTTTAAAATAATTGTAAAAAATGTAAGTTTTGAATACTAAAGAAAAATGAACATAAATGAGTTACGAAATTTTCTTAAATCTAATATCAGCATATCGGATTACCTTGTACTTAGAAAAGATTAGCTCTACAAAAGAGTGAAAGCTCCTCTGGAATGTGATGCATTCAAAATATGTATTAAAACTTGAAAGAAGAAAACATTAAAAACTTCTATCAATTACAATGCCAGCATTGCAAACTCCCAAATATGAGAAATCTAGAGTTCAAATAGATTGCATCGAATCGAACTTGTAACTTGGTACAAACATATGTCTATGTTAAACGTTTTCTCAAATAAATTAAACCCTGGTTTGCAGTTCAGGTCATTCTTGATCAACGCATATCAGCCATTAAGAATTAAAATGTCGAAATGAAGAGATCAAAGGGACAACAGTCATGAAGATAAAACCCTACAAAAACTTTCATTGAAAGTAAAATTTGTGAAAGTTAATTGGACCACATGTACTTAAACAGTACAGAATATTCTACTGTAGTTTCTGCATTGTGGTACAATCACCTAACATTCTCACTAAGAAAACTAGTCAGAAATTGTTTCCAATTGGAAATTTCTCACAAAATATTACACTATTTCATTGTTGATAATCATACAAAGCCTGACTCGGGTACAAAAGCTTTACTTTGTTGCATCTGGAAGAAATTGTATTTCTTAAATTGCCCCCTCTTACATAACTGAGGGGTCTTCAATACATTGTTCAATCGCCTGTTTACCCATTGAGTCTTGTGCATATGAACAAGAAGAGTTTAGCTTTGTGATAATTGCACATACAGAAGCACTTTGTCTGACCAAACACACTACAGCAGTATGTATCTGGTCCGACCCAGCTTACTGAAAGCAGTGTGCTTCTACCAACGTTAAAAGCTGTACTGATCTAACTGTTTCTATGGAAACACTGACATCTATTAATTTGTTTGGCCTTCAAAATAGGTACACAGTAGCAAACAAGACTGCATGTGGTTTTAATGACTGGCAAAACTAATGTCAAGGGCAAGATGGTTTCAGAAGCGACTTATACTGACAAAGAAAGAAACAGAGAGCTATCAGTTTCATGATTGGTGCTTCTTTCATGCCTGAGGAAACAAGTTTTTTTCCCTTAGAAAGGAGTTACAGCAGCAGCTGTTTACTCTTCAACACTTTTAGCCCCAGCCAGTTTATTAACATTTATCTTCCTTTTACAATTTATAAAATATGGAATAGGTTGTTTCACTGGGGAAATAAAATAAAGGAATTCATCACATACCAAAAGCTATCCAGAATGAAAAGCAAAATTCTTCCAAACTATGTAAATTGAGAGTATGAATACCATTTAGAAGAACTTAGCAACGAGTCATATGTCCTGTTTGGGGCTGGAAGTGTTAAAGATTAACCCGAAGTAAAGATTCCAAAAGGTGGTTTGGCCACAGTAGAAAAAAGCAATACAAAGGCAGATATGTGAAGAATAAGAGTAACATTACAGTAAGTACTTCAAATTCTACATCCAACAGTCTCTGTACCAGTCCTAGATTGGAGACTTCTTGGCACTACTGGGAGGAGTGAGAGGCATGAAAGGCACTGAGGGACTGGGGCTGGACCTGTCAGATGGTACTTGGGGATAGTCTTTCTGCCGTGACTGTGCTTTTTCCTGAAATGAGAAAAAATTGTTTTACATTTTAGTTCTTTGTTTATAGTAGTGAATAAAACCATTTAGGAACTGTAGTGATCACACATCACATGACTTGCTTGTGTCTGGTCACATAACTTGATTCCCAATTTTGCTACTTTAATTCATCCACAACAGACCAAAATTAAAGGATCACTTTCTGGCACTCACCATCTGAATCAGATCCACCAGGTGTGTCTGGATATTGTGAGTGTCTTCCGATGGAATCTGAATTGTACAAACAAGGCATTGTCAGCACTGTGTTTGTTATTATTATAATTATAGTCTCGAGATTTCATTACGGGATGGTTATTGTTATTAGAAAAAGAGAATGTCACATATTTTTATAAGTATGGCTTCATAGCCTGTACAGCTATCATAGTTTACTCCTATTGTAGGTTGCTGATTGAAGTAAAATTCATTTCAACAACCGGTAACTTTGTTTGAAAATATACTTATACCTGCAAATTAACCAAAAAAGAAAACCAAAAACTTGTTTACTAATTTGGTTTCAAAATCCTTATTTACATGTAGAGCACAGCATCAACAGACCCCAATCACAGTTTACTTGGTTTGCTAACACAGTGTATTTAGCATTTCTTTGTAGAATATTATACCTGCTCAAATTTCCTCAGTTTAACAGTTCCTTGTTCCCTGGCAACGGCAGCGAATGACCTCATCCACTGAATACAAGGAAACAACTCTTCCCAGGTGTGACCTAACGATAATTAGAATAAATAGTTAATTAAAAGGGATGTATTGTTTATTATTGATTATTGGGAAGGGCAAGCATTATATATAAAGAAAAGCTGTCTAGTTAGTCGCCGCTTCAGGTACAGAAGCAGTGTGGGTCACAAGATCGAACTGAAAGCATCTGGTGGCGCCTCTGGCTGCGGCTATACAGTCCATACATGATCTCAGACCACAGCTCCAAACACCGTGATCACTACCCTACTCTTTTTGAGAAGTTTCTGGGTTCTTTTAAGTGCCCTGGATATTATTTCAGGAGACTAGACCAATGGCTTAATGTCCTGGACAGACAGAGTGGTGAAAGAAGATCACACAAAGTTCAACCCTCTACCAGACTGGGAATTGAACCAAGATCTCCGACTGCCAGCCAAGGAGGTCCCTACCAACTGTTCCAACCTCACACACAAGCTATTTAACAATAGTTAGTAAACTCAATTGATAAGACAAAACTGTGATCTCAAACTCAAAATGACCCTGTATATAGAAGTCAGAATATACTTAAGGTAAAGACAAGAGAGAAGCGACAATATTTTTTTCTTGCATTTTTTTGCAACACCAACCTGTAATGTCCTCAATTTCAACAGGCAGCATGTGGTACATTGCTGAGGCAGCCAGGATACTGCAGGAAAACTGCAGACAGCCAATGTCCAATGAGCAAAGGTCCAGGAGATACGACACTTGCACGAACGCCTGCTGAGAGTATTTTGGGATTACAAAGTTTTCCTTGTCCTTGAGAGAAGGTCTTCGTGTTGCATAACTGTGTATTTGCATGTAGATGTTTAGCCAAGTATTTGATGTAACTGGGGATAACAACCAATTCAAAACCTGTATAAAGCAAGTAAACTGTGTCAGTGAGGACATACCAACAAATCAGCACCAAAGAAAAATAATTCAACACAATTTTTAATTTCTTTATCAAGATTCTACCAGGCAGTATCACATGAAAAGGTGGATTGAGACAAAGGCAAGGAGAGATTCAAGGTCAATGAGAATGGCTGTAACATTACAGAAAGAGACAAACAAAAGGATTTAATTATACAGGAAGGTGGAAAAAGGATGGGAAATGCACAAGACAAAATGACAGGATGGAGGAAGCGAGGGGGAGGGAAGGGGGTGGTGTTCAGAGCAATAAAGGCAAATAATTATATTGGCGAGGGTAAAGGCCACACTTTGAAAGGCTGTAATTGAGGGGGGGTTGAAATTAAAGGGTTTATGAATGGATGTCTTACCCAAAGTTTAATTTGGACTACACATTTAAAAGATATTTCTTGTGGACTTGCAGATCTTACAAGTGTATCAGGTTTGGAAAATGCACATATTTTTGACTCAAGTTTTGGAAATGAAAGATTAAATATCTAAATATAGCAAAATGATAGGTTCTCAGATTGTAGATTCTGATCTAAAAAAATAACATATACCATAAAATACCACCCTTACCAAAGTATACTGGAAATATTTATGTGCACATAATTTCTGCCCACCTTCAGCATTATCAGCTCCTGAGTCAGAATTTCCTGTTCTGTGCAAGCACCATCAGTAACATAAGCAAACTCTGACAGCTTGGGAGGATACACTTCCTGCATTAAAGATATGGAAATTCAAATCACTCTCGCACTCAAGACAAGAAGTTAACAAGCAAAGAGACGGGGCAAGAACAATTTTGAATCCTTTTGGTCCAGAACAGGGTTTCAAAACCCTGGAAGTTTTCACTGTGAAAGGTTATGGATTTTAGATGTTTTATTAGGGACTGGCAACTATAATTAAAACTTTTTGGATGTTTAATCTCAAATAAGTTTGGACTTTCTGCTAGTTAGTCTTGGACATGGTACAGTGGATAAAACATACCAAAATTCTGGTCTGGCAATAATTATGATGATAATAATAATAATAATAATAATAATAGTTTGTAATTAATAAAAAAAGAATAAAAAAAGAATGAGAAGATGAGTTGTTGAAATTTCTTGAGATAACCACCAGGAACTTTTTTTAAAGGTATTGAAAGAAACTTTTATAAGTGATCACTAGCCATTCAAGGAGTGACATTCGCTCACTCTGGTACCAACCAAAATTTTATCCTTTATCCAAACTCCCCTCCAATTCCCTTTATCACCAACAAATTGAGAAGTAAAAGGGAAGGCTTTCAAAATAGGGGCATGGAATCATTAAAATCTAAAATGAAGATACTATCCCTGTGGTAAGAAACTCGGCATCATGATACTGTACACAATGAATTACCTCGATCTTGGCAGCTACAAACAAAGCTGTGACTCCTATCAGTTGCAATCTTTGCTTTGCTACCTCTGTAGTTCTTGATAGGTATCTATCAATAAAATCTAACGCCAAACAGTAGGTTTCCCTGTGTAGTCTGTAAACTTCACAAACCTAGAAAGGAAAAATAACTGTAAGTTAAAAATAACTGTCCTATTCCAAGAATATACCTTTGGCTTTGTTTTTGCTCCAGTTCCTTCGCACCTCATTGTCACTATAATTTATTTGTATCACAGTACCCCCTCCCCCAGTGATGTACACATCTCCCTCAATAACCAACTTCAGCTCTGATCAATCTTCACTTTGGCGTTGCCTGACTTCATTTAGAGATGGTATTTATCTCTTGCGTTTTCCCCTGCTCCATACAGCTACCAGAGATGAATGCAGATACTTTTGGAAAAGAGGGCCAGAAGCCACAATTCTGCCAATTCAAGGACGGGATGAGACCCCATTAGCCCCTCCCTTAATTCCACGCTTGACGACATTTGATCTAAATCAAATCCATCAAAAAGCCAATTATGATGAAACAATGATCTCAAACTCACCTCAATTATCCAATCTAACAAAATTGCTCTCATTCTGGGCTGCAGTTGAGGATGTCGCCGTAACAAGAGAGGATCCTTTGTGTAAAGTCTGTCCTTTGCTAACATTACTGACCACACCTCTTTAGGGTCAGCCCAGCCAAGTTCTGGCAAGGGCGAAACAGTTCTTGCAACTGGTAGAAAATAATTTGTAAATGTAAAACTACTGGCTTTGCCTAACAAATCCATTTTTGTTACTTCATTGTTTTTTTGTTCTTGTAGAACTCGCTGACTCCTCTGTCTTCTTGTTTCAATTTTACTAAAAGCACCAATTCCACCTTCGGCGTTTGAAAGTACTTGTCCTTGCATCTGCAAACAACAAAACATGGATGTAAATTCAATTTCTTCACCAGCAGCAGAATAAGAATTAAACAATACTGATCATTTGTTTAAAGTGGCACAGGTTAACAAACCTTTTAGGCCATTTGCACACTATTACAATATCATTTAAAATTGTGCATTTTCTCTGTTTTTGCCTCCTGCCCACATAGAACAATGGACAACTCAAGAAAACCAATAGTTCTAACAATACTCTAAAAAGCAGACTTGGGAAAATACAGTGCCATAGCTTTGGTGCACATAGATATATCAATTCCATATATCAGTCAAATAAAAGTAATATGTAAATTTAGTGTTTTGAACTTCTATATTATTATAATTATTATAGTGACATTCCTGATTTGCCTTGTCGCTGATAAACCAACAGTGTGTACAATTCACATGACCCATATGACACCAAAGAGCATCAATCGTGACTATTTTACCTGAGGCAATATTTTATTTATATAACAAGACTGCACAGCACTCACAACAAAATATTTCTAAAACACCTTAAAAATAAACAAATGTCCTCAAATATAAATATCACACAAACAGAAAAGTCATAACCCATTTCTGTTCTGGCACACATGAATGAATAATTTTAAAGGTATTTTTCTTATTCACTTGTTCAGCAGTTGTATAAAATATTACTGCATTCTTGTGCACAGCTGGGCCAGTAGATTTTCTTTAGATAAAATTTTGAAAGAGGAAAAGTATCAAAACTATGAGGCCACCTCCTACAGGAATCAGTGTGTGTGTCCCTGATGACCAAGCTGGTTATTTTGAGACATGCAAAATAGAATCAGCACAGATCCAGATCTCACAAATATTTACTTTTGTGATAAACTTTCAGAACTGAGTAAAATAGTTTTACCTTAGACATGTGGTGCAGTACGTTTAACACTACAGTTTTGATAGTTGCATTGAAGTAACAATTAGGATTATTTCTCATTAAAATAGATTTATTTTATCATTTTTGTTTTAGTTTTAATTAATGATAATAATTATGCAAATACTGCACTGATTCGTTTCCTGTGATTCAGAATAGCACTCACACAAATTCTTACATATCACTGGAGGACAACATATTTAATATCAACACAACAGTTGTGCAATCTGGATATTTTTTGAGAGCAGAACTTTCTTGCTGCAAATGGGATGGAATATTCTTGCCCTAGGTTCCCATTCTTCAATCAAAACTCAACTCCCAATGGTGGTCGCTCCTACTTGCACCAGTAAACAGCTCTGTTTGGTAAGACTGGCCTTTCTTAAACAGGCCATTTAGCCTGAAAATATTTAGCTACCTGTTGACTCGTGTTTTCATAGTTGGTGCATATGCGGCAACCTTTGTTCTGGTTCAAGATGCAATACCGAATACTTGTCCGCCATGCCTTTGCATGGCGCAAATCAAAGTACACCAATATGTTAAACATTTACTTGCAAAAACACCTTTTGTTGACAATTCCTACTAAATATACCTGTAATTTCACAAAAACCCAAACGGCATGTAACATTGCCATGTTCTATCCCATTTAAGAGTTGTCCAAGCGAAATGATCAGTTTAATCTGCAAAAGTTGTGAGCTTGCGAGATCAAACAGTTTTTTCAAGTCATGCAACAAGAATCAAAAGGAAATTCCGTGAACGAAAAATTAGAAAAGGCTCTCCTCCTGTGAAGTTCCTGAATATTTTTAAAATTAATAAAAATACTCCTGGTCTTGGAGAAAATGATTTTATCACAGAAAAAAATATACAATTTTACAGGATTTACTTATTACCTGGAAATGTGAACATTATTGTTTTACAGCGGTGAAACTGTGAAAGCAAGAAGGTTGTTGTGCCAGCTTGCTGTGAATTTTTATTAGATTTCCTTTCCCAATTATCACTCCAAATCTTGTAAATAATTCTGAATATGAACTTATGCCGACAAACATGAACCAGGGAAGATCTCTTGCTTTTAAAACTGTTGTTACAACAAGTCGAACATAGGTCGAGATTTGATGCGAACAACTGCTTGTGGTATATTTCAAAAGGTGGCCATTTTCGGACATGCAAGCTGCACCGATTGCCCATGATGAACAAAATTCACAAAACTAAAGAGCAATATTCCAAGCAAAATTTAGAATAATAAACTAAGAGTCTTCATAACAAAGTATGAGGAATTTCAAGTCACAAATAAGCAGCCTTTCAGCTACAACTCTATCAAATGGTAATCAAAGGAATGAGTCCACAAGCAAATGGCGGGAGTCTCAACGCGGGAAAGTGGGGTGATTTACATTAAAACAAACCTTTACTCCTTGTCTTGATCTTCGTTTAGACACTACGCTGCCACTTTGTTCCTTCTGAAAGAAAAGAAAATTATCTGAGTTATCAAGAACGACTTACGAAATTGCAGCTTTCTTCAAAGTTCTCTCACCTTTCGTTTCCTTGTGTTTGTTTCGTCTGCTTTGATCTTCAATGGCTGTTTGCTTTTGGTGGTGACATCGCTGCAGATGAACGAAGTTATCCATATCCATTCATCATTTACAAGATTTAGCAACTCAATAAATTATACCTCTTACTAAGGATTACGGGAAAAGTGCAAATTGAAAAGAAATAAGCACTGAATTTTGGTCCAACATCACAACTTCAACAGCAAACATTGTACAACGCCAGCTCGAAGCCGACTTGAAAGAAACCTCGAAAATCCTGAAATTTTACCTCTGGCTGCTCATGTTTTTACTCAGCTGATCATATGGAGTTGTAAATAACTTAGATTTGCTATAAAAATTTAAAAAATTGCAGATGTATGATTTCTTTGACTGGAGCTAAAGCCGAGCTTGGAAAACTTAACCTTCGCGCGGCAAACTCTCCTGTCCAAATGAATGAGTTGGTTGCGCGGGACAATGTTCTAACGAGGCACGTGAGCATTTGTGTTCAAAAAATTTCGCGCCACTTCTCATCCAATCACAAGCCACCATTTAAGGGCCCCTGGGAATACTTCACCACAGAATGTAAATACCATGTAGATTTCTTTGTCAGTTTCTTTCAGGTCTCTTCGTATTTGCATTACAGCTATTGTTCGAAGACCATTTGTATTTTGCGGTTTAGCGAAGCGCGTGTTTTGGTTAAAAACTGGCAAACAGGAACAAAATCTTAAGACGCATCGTGGCAAACACAAACTGACAACTTTGCGAAATCCGAGACGATTGGTGTCGAACTCAGCGTGACCGTAAACTGGTTATCAAACAATTTTATTCTATGAATATGATTTAGAAATCAATTTTAAAAGGTCCTTCCATTTCTTCAACAAACTCTTAAGCTGGATATATTAAAACTGTACCATATACTCTTGCTTAATTCATCGATTTTAAAAACAACTGTAAAAAAAACCCCAGAATTACGGTTTGTGTGAAATATATTATTACTAAATCGGGTTGTCTCCGTGCCAGTGTCCGACTGCTCCATTCAAAAGATACGCTTCACCCCACATTACTCTGTGCTTGTCAAAAGTACTCCTCTGTCATTTTGGTAGGGGTGCGCCACGCATTTCGCGAGACCCAGACGAAGTTATACGAGAGGGGTTGGGTGAGGCCTTCGGTCAGAAAATGAAAGTTTGAAAAAAAACTTCTATACCCTCGGGCAATAATTTGAATCAAACGTTTTGTAACCTAGCGTAGAAGTACTCAAGGAGAACCGACAGATGTGCTAAAACTTGACAAAGAAATCCCCACCAAGGGGATTTTGTTTGTCAACCTCATCCCGTGCACCTCCCCCTCCCCCGAGTGACACGACACACCATTCGAGTCTTTCTTTACCTACTGGGACAGAGCTTTGACAAAGTAGAGTGTTGAAAAAAATCTCAGTTGCCGAATAAAATCCTGAGAGTCTTTGCAGGGATCATTTTCTGTAAACTGAAGTCTGACAAAATCTACAATCAATACGATAGAAGACAGGTTGGTCAGAATCAACACCATCCCCATAACTGTGAAAAAGAAGCTACTTTTTCCAACAAAATTGGTAAATTCATACTGCATGAATTGATTATGATATATATTGTCTGTATTTTTAAAATACTTTCAGCAGATAGTATTCATTCTTATAAATGGGACAGCTTTTACTAGGAAGTTAATTAAATTAAAAGTAATTTTAAAATATGATCAGTTTTATGATGACAGAATGAAGCGAACTGAAAATATACTACAACGTGCTTTATGTAGCTGTGTCTGTATTTGTATCTATTTATTTTTAAAATCGCTAAAGCTTGAAAGCATTTGTAACCGATACTAGCGATGGTGACCTCACCAAAAGGCTGCCTTAATTTGGAAAGTATGTATCATCTGATGGAGTGATGATAAGTAAAACTAGGATACAAAATCTTTATCAATAAATAGCATAACTTACTTGTGCTGTTCTAATCGTTGTTTATAAATGTACGATAGAAAGACATTGGCCACATAGTTTCGCTGCTCAGACTATGGTACTAGTACTGAGCTGTAGGCTCTTCCAGAATAAAAG
>JAOBYH010088435.1:0-11517 GCA_025403525.1 Umimayanthus kanabou | reverse complement strand
AGTTATTGGACTCCCAGGCGGCAATCACCTAATTATTATTTGACAAAAATTTAAGAAAATTCGACGCTAAAATAGCTAAAATAGTTGTGCCTGACGGATTTAGATGGAGTTCGCTTTTGTTTTGACAGATGGAATGCCACAAGTAAAGCCGTTATTATAATTTATTGGCTATAATGATAATAATTTTATTGTATTTATTTTATGTATGCAATCCGAAAACACCTCAGGGGCCCCACTCAGCAATTTTATGACAGGTGGGTCCTAAACTTGGGATCATTTCAGTCAAAGTCGCTTATGCTAATCACTGCTCCAGATAACAATACCTAAAAAAATCCCAACCTGTTTTGACAACCCCAAAAAATCCTGGCTTAATTCACAGACCAGAAAAAGCCCTTCAAACCAAAATTTCAGACCCGGGAAATCCTTCGGTCCCCTCGGTCATGCCAATCCTTGAGTGGGTACCCTGCCAGTCAAAACACTATAACCGTGTGCAACTTGGAAACTTTTAAAGCTTGAGGTACAATATGGTCACAATAGCAATGCAGAAAAGCAAATGTCACACATGTAGCCTTTGGTTGGTTTGATGCAATAAGAATGAAACTGATCTACTGTGACCGTACATTTCTATATTTCCTAGACTGCTGAAATTTGTCGTGGGTACATGAGAGGTCTCTGCTCGCAGGGTAAAGAAAAGCCCGCCATTAATAGAAGAAAACCAGCCAAAAAGTGCAGGCCGGGTAGTGGTCCTAGTGGGAACGAGTCATTTGAATACTTAATCCAAACTGTAGTGATACAACATAATAAAAGCCAAAATTTTCAGTGGCCGAGTGGGACAATTATTTCCAAATCCTTCCATCTAAACGTCTAATACTGAATAGTCCAGTTGTTTAAATTTGCGATTTTCTTGCAATAGCCCTTAATTTATTGCACCCTAAGTTCAGCAAAACGTACTGTTTTGCAACTTTCTATTAGAAAAATTTCCAGATACTTCTCCTTCCAGCTCCGCCCCTAGACTTTCGCAAAGTCCTTCACACGATTTCTTCCGATTTTTGCCCTTTTCAATCAATTTAGCGAGTCGACTTGTGGCAAGTCTACCCCGCCCCATACAATATAAACAAAGCGAAACACTCTGCGAGTCACTCCACAAAGACATTGCACAACAAAGAAACCTGATCCAACTCAGTCCCGGCAGGTCACCTCATCTCGCCCCATTATAAGGCATCTGCCCACCGGAGAGATCCTCTTTCACTCGACGTTGATCTTCAACGAACAACGATTAAGTCCTTCGTTCAAGAAGGATCTTGGATTTGACTTCAATATATTGTGAGTATGTCTTATTTCTAGTCACGAATATATGTTATGCCACAAAGATTTCATTAGTAGCTAAAAGATGGCGATTTTTAACAAGAAAAGTAGCTACATTCACATTGCCTGTTGTGTATTTTGGATTTTGAGGCTGGGCGCTCGAGTTGTTCTTGCGTAATGTATAATCTATTCTCGGTTGCTTCCCCTCATGTCCCCTGGCTTAAAATATCTCTTCTAATTCTTAAACATATTCTAGCTGCCTCTTGTTGGTTCAGTAGTGGTTTAAAGTAAATTTGATAAAGTTATCCGTAGAATTAGGTCAAATTATTTTCATCTCGGCTCAGTATGACTGAATACGATTTAAACTATGAGTTCAAGTCTTTAACTTCGAAGACATTTATGATTATACTTATAGCAGTTAAATAAAGGAATATAACAATTGAAAACATCCATAACAATAACTCAGAGCTCATTTAACGAATGCTATTTTTTTTTGGTAATACTTGCACACTTCCAAGCTATCGATTAGACAGTGGCCAAGGGGGGAGTATCCGTTTATATACTGCATTGTTCCTGCCAAAAGGCGAGTTGCATCTTGCTCTGACCTCCGCCTGAGCAATACACCGAACTTCAGCTCGAGGAGCTCAGCACGAGACAAAACGACGCTTTTAACTGTCTCATCTACTTGGAATTCACGCACAATAAAAGTATATACATGACATAGTTACAATGTGACCGCAGATTTTGCTTTAAATTTCTGCAAGCCAGCAAGTCGTCCCAGTTATTAATATATGGCCCACAGCAAATCCTGGCCTTCTCAAGCTTCGACACTTCGCTCTGTTATGTGCTGATAATATTGTTTTTTTTTAAAAAAAATAAATGTTTATAAAATGATAACAATAGAAGTGGAAACAAAGATACTTTTAAAATAGCAGTACCTACTAAATTTACCTCTGTACTTGTTATGGAACTTTGCAGAAAACGTTTTTCAAGCACCATGAAGGTCTTGTTGGCGTTCACTGGAATGGTCACAATTCTACAACTTACACAAGGTATTATTAAATATATTATTGGACTGTTGCTTCTGTTCTTGTGGTCTGCAGTCTGCTACGTAGTGACATTGTACGAGTTAATTATACATATATGTTTTATACACAAATCAGACGAGGTTAATTGAGTCCATTTGTAGGTCTACAAGTTATTCACCGAACACACGTCATGCTCGTGTTGGTTCTGTTTCGAAATCTGCAATTAGTCGCAGTATTTTATTCCGGACAGTACTTTTAGAAATTCTTGCTTATTGATGCTGAAATGTTTTACGTTTTTAGTATTATTTCGTAGATAACGGTTATGAGCTTGAGCTTTTATCCAGTACCCGGCTCCTTCAAATCACCAATATCATCATCGTAATTATCATCATCATAATTATTATCACCATAATTATCATCAACATAATTATCATCATCATAATTATCATCATCATAATTATCATCATCATCATCATCATTATCATCATCATCATCATCTCCGTCTTTATCATCATTATATTTATTATCATGATCATGATCATCCTCACCATCATCATCATCCTAATTATCATCATCATAATTATTATCATCATAATTATTATCATCATAATTATCATCATCATCATCATCATCTCCGTCTTTATCATCATTATATTTATTATCATGATCATCATCATCCTCACCATCCTCACCATCATCATCGTCATTACCATCATCATCATCATAATTATCATCATCATAATTATTATCACCATAATTATCATCATCATAATTATCATTATCATAATTATTATCATCATCATTATCATCATCATCATCACCGTCTTTATCATCATTATATTTATTATCATCATCATCATCATCATCCTCACCATCCTCACCATCATCATCGTCATTACCATCATCATCATCCTAATTATCATCATCATATTTATTATCACCATAATTATCATCATCATAATTATCATCATCATAATTATCATCATCATAATTATCATCATCATAATTATCATCATCATAATTATTATGACCATAATTATCATCATCATAATTATCATCATCATAATTATTATCACCATAATTATCATCATCATAATTATTATCATCATCATTATCATCATCATCATCTTCACCGTCTTTATCATCATTATATTTATCATCACCATCATCATCATCCTCACCATCATCACCATCATCATCATCATCATCACCATCATCATCATTACCATCATCATCATCATTATTGTTATTGCAATTTATTTTGTTATTATTAATCCGTATTAGTTATTATAGTTATTCCTTTAAAAACGACCGGCCTGATTAAAGGTGAATAAACAGAACAAGACCACCAGCGTCTTAAGAACTCCCTCCATGATCCTCCCCCCCTCCTTAACAAACCAATGTTAAAACCATCTTCTTGGATACCTGTGCACCCCCCGGGAATATAACCCATACTTTATTGCTGTACTTCTTCGCGCAATTCAGATATTATTCAACAAGGTTCAGTATAGGGCTTGGTCCATATATGATACAAAATCCTGATAAGATTTCAGTAGAACACTGCCACTAGGAATAAGGAGGGGGTGAGGGGATGGGACTGAGCTTGAGAGATACTACTTGATCAGCTAGCTGGTTTAAAATATCAAAATGAAACAAACCGATCTCATTTCTATATCGCGCACGACTAATTTCCTCTCCTACACAATTACAAAATTAGAATAACAGACTATAACAATTTATTTGCACACTCCGTCGGATGGATATTTGGAGAGCGGTTGAATGGGGATTGCGAGGGGGTATAGAGGTGCTGATCAGGAGAGTTTGAATCCAATGTAGTATTACAAACCGCAAGCGCATGCGTAGTACCAACCTGCGTGGTCGTGGGATATTTCTCACAAGCCTGCACCATGATATACATGCCCGTATTTATACATGCCCGTATGTATATGTGCCCGTATATATACATGCCCGTATGTTCTGTGCTCACCAGCCTGCCCCATGATATACATGCCCGTATGTGGCACGGATGGCGTCACTTACAGTAACGAGTGTTTCATGAGAGTGCATGCGCACAGACACAACTTGACTATCACCGTGGTTTCTAAGGGGAAGTGCGGTAAGTGGGTCTTAGTTTCTGCATGCGTTTCAAGCTCTGACGATGGCATTCTCACAGATACCTCTTCTGATTATGGGTATCGCCACTAACCCGTAAATAGGAACTGTCCGGACCTTTTATTTGGTATTTTCGAAGATCCTCATAATTTAATTTAATCTATAAATAAAACAATTACAATATCTCAAATAACAGCAGAAGAACTGGTACTGTATGGAAGGGTAAGCCGGGAAGGAATTTTGACATTCATACTAAGCTAATCAATTTAGACATCTTCGTTTCAAACATATATTTAGGAAAAAATCATAAAAACAAGGAAAGTTCAGTACCTTTTTGGCAGGGATGAGACGCTGTAAGATCGATTGATAATTTTTATGCAGTAGTTAGAATTCATGCTGCAGACTTGTTTCTTGCCCAAACTCTTTCGATATCATAGTTTTTCTTTTTCAGCCTCATCAACCGAGGCAGATATCTGCAGCCTGGGGTCTGAGACGGGTCCTTGCAGAGCCTCGTTTCAAAGATGGTTCTATGACGTCAAGAAAGGAAAATGCTCCCAGTTCATCTACGGAGGATGTGACGGAAACAAGAACAACTTCAGAACCGAGGAAGAATGTGAGAAGAGGTGCGACAGCGAAAAGACTGCTGGTAAGTCTTACGACGCGTTATAAAAGGTTAAAGGGGGAGCAACGTATTCTGATCGTGATTAGGGGGATCGGAGAGGGAGATTAAAAGGGAAAAAAAGTTATTAGAACGTAACAAAAACTTTTCCTAAGCAAGCAAGCGCCACTCCTCGGATAGCATACGAGCTTACGATCGTGCATTAAATATTAACTCCAAAAATTAATTTTTAGCTCACCTATAATCCAAAAGAAGCTAAAAATGACTTCAAAATGAACAACTTGTCCCCCACCACAGATCAAATAGTCCGTCGCTAAGTCTTTTGGTGACTGATCAGTGGTCTGACCAGGTTTTGTAAACTTAGCAAAAGTGGCATTTCGTGTTATTTGGAAGTGCTGCATTGGCATTCTTCACAAAAAAATCAAACTGTGACAAAATTACGATTATCAGCTCACCGCTTTCCCATTGAACGTGGCCGTTACGAGAATATTGAACGCAAATACCGAATTTGTAAAATATGTGTTTAAAAGGTCATTGGTAACGAATGTCCTGTAGTAACAAATAAATAGTAGAAATTAGAGAATTTTTTTTGATGAAACATTGAAGACAACCTTTTCATTAAAAAAATTGGACACTATCAAGAAACTGAAGAAACTGTTGGTCAAGAAACTGTTGGTCTCGAACATTGTTGTTCTATTATTGTATCTTTCTCTTGCCAATATTTTGTATTTGTAGCTGTTTTCCCCTACGATTAATAACTACTCGCAAACTGTCGAAACAAGTGTTGAAACTGTGTTCAGTCGCCATGACGCGGAAACGCTTTTTACAACTATCAAAGAGCTAAATATAAATATAACTCTTCCCTTTTCATGTACTATAGAATACCCCTGCTTCCGGTCTCTACAAAAAGCCCTCAGTCCTTCAATCCTGGTAAACGGTGTACCAGTGCCGATACACAAGAATACCCACCTTCCATCGTGCGATCGCGAAGGATATTTCACCCATAAACAGTGCGACAAGTCCAAGGGTGAATGCTGGTGTGTTAACAGACTTGGCAAAGAGATTCTCAACACGAGAAAGCAAGCGGAAGATGCAAGCTGTGGTAAGTGAAATACACAGGTTTTTTAAGAACAATTTTATAAATGCGCTGCAGTCATTGCGTTTAATTGGGGATTTGTCTCCTTTTTTCTTTTGATCCAATAAAGGATATCTTTATAAATATTAACGCGTTTTATTTATCAGTTCCAAGAAGCAATTGTAGGGAATGGTCTTGATAACAACTTTTTTCTTCTTCTCCCTCCCCCTCTTTTTCTTAATTCATCAGTGTAACATGTACTGCCTACATAGATATATATAACCATTCAGTATATCATATTAGCCACCTAACTGGTTATGCCAACTCGAATTAACCAAGAAATTGGTAAATTACATCATACAATGCAAACAAAGACAATGTATCGAGGTAATAATAAACTGTGTGTAATATAAAAACAATATGGCTTAAATGCCCAACAAATAAGAAGAATTTTAAAGCAAAAACCTAAAACAATAGCTTCGATCTATATGTGTTCGAATGAAGCATGCTAATTTTTGCATTAACAGCAACAACAAATTAAATTTTACATTTCACAGTTCTAAAATTACATTTCAAAAGAAATACTATATTTAGATATATTATAAATTGAAGTAGAGGAAGAAGTATAATTATATTACTAAATATAGCGGAACATTTTGGAAATATCCAGTGTCAAAGGTAACCAAAGTTTTCTAATCTGACCCTATTCGTGTTTTGTCGGAATTTAACGTTAACTTTCTTATACTTGTTCCTCTTTAGATGTGTGCAGTCTGCCCAAGGTTGTGGGACCCTGCAAGGCGGCATTCCCCAGATGGTTCTTCAACAAAGCCAACGGCAAGTGTGAACAGTTCATCTACGGAGGGTGTCAGGGAAATGAGAACAACTTCGAGGGACAGGAGAAATGTCAAGCCATGTGTCTGCCTCACAAACTTCGCGTTAAGAAAGGTTGGTTGGGTAGAAAGTTTAATTCTTACATTTGCACCATTTTTTCATTATTTTTTTTTCTAAATAAGTTAAGAATTTAGCCTAGATTTAGGTGACTGGGCACCCGAAATAACTGTAAAGAGCTAATCTAGTTGGGTACCCTTTAAGTGGTATAAATTTTTGAAGGGTTGGAGCAAAGAAGAAAACAAATTCAACTATGAAAGATACATACATTTACACAAAACGTCTAATCATCTAATTACCTTTGAAATAAGACCACACGAAATCCATAAAAGAAAACACTGAGCAGAGCTTGTATGTATACAGACACGATTCCAAAAAACGTCAAGAACACTTTTGAGAAGAATTGAGGCTGAAATCCTGAAAAACGTCAAAGACTTTCGGCCATAGCAAAAAATAGACTTTCTAATAGAAAAAAAATAGTGTAATTCACGTCTCGTTGACAATGTCACATTTATAATTTTGTTGCAGCTCCTTCAAAATGCCAGCAGCAACTTTTGGAAGCAACACAGAAACCTTTGTTAGGCAGATTCACTCCACGCTGTAACCCAGATGGCTCATACCATCTGACACAGTGCCACCCCTCTACGGGATTCTGCTGGTGCTCAAGCCCCGATGGTACTAAATACCCCGGTACTGAAGTACGAGGAAAGCCTGAATGTGAGAAGTACAAAGCATTGCCGGAAGTGACGACACTATTTGCCGCTGTACCAGGTTGGTAGAAAACGAGAGAAAAATATATTAGTGTAAAGAATGTTTATAGCACTTCACCAAAAAACTGTTTGAAAGCGCTTAAACAGTTGAATTTAACAGTCATTATGTTGGACATGATTCGCTGAACGTCTGACACTATATATACACCGGTTAGGACTCTCCGTTCTTCCAACTTCCAAACTATTTTTCAGGAGATTTTATAATTTTTCACAATTTTCGAAAAATCTTTGGAAATCTTCGGAAGTGTTCGGAAATCATCGGAAAACTTGCGGACATGAGCGGAACTGTTCGTAAAATATAAGGTTTCGGAGCAGATTTTGAGAAGTCCTCAAAAGGACCCCAGTGTAACTATTGCGCGCAAGTAATGACGGGAAAGTAGAGTGGAATACTACCCTTTGCGATCCGGCAACGACAATCATGGCCTCTGATTGGCTGTATTTTTCAAGGCATGAGATAACTTGTTTTACATTATAATTTATTTGTTTGCAAAACACCCGTGTCTGAACTCATTTCAGCCATTTTAATTATGGCCGGCAGACACAAATATAGCAATGTTGTTGATCGCTTCCAGAATACAAATATTCGCACGCTTTCATTCGCTAAATAGGCCACATAGGGTACACTCTCCTCTTCCGATGTCTCGGACCGCTAGCACTATCTATCGTACGAAAAATACATGGCTAGAGGCAAACTGTGTTCCTATGTTCCTATGAACATGAAGAAATTGATTCATTCTCGTGTTTCAAAAGGTTTCGAGTTGGCAACGTGAAAGCATTTTGTTCTGTTGGTTTTAATATGAAATAATTATATAAACCTTCGCTTCTCTGGATATCAAAGGGTTTATTAAAGCTAATTAATCCAAATGACATCATGCAGAATAAATTATGAATATACGGTCGCCAAACTCCTTCTAATTTAATTACGAAATTTAGCCCCAAAGCCTGAGGATATCTGCAGCCTGGGGTCTGAGACTGGTCCTTGCAAAGCCTCGTTTCCAAGATGGTTCTATGACGTCAAAAAAGGAAAATGTTCCCAGTTCATCTACGGAGGTTGTGACGGAAACAGGAACAATTTCAAAACTGAGGAAGAGTGTGAGACGAGGTGCGACAGCGAAAAGACAGCTGGTAAGTCTTCGCACATCAATTTCCAAACATGTTTTCAACCAAAGGGAAATGGGTCATTATCGAGCGGAAGTACAGCCTTAGTTTAATTTCGTGTCGAGTAAAAAAATTGAACGATAACAAAAAAATTTAAAGTACTGTATTTTGTTCGAGTGAGTACCCTCGATGCTTATTTCATTTTTGGATTTTTAGGGTGGGCGCTTATTGGAGGTGGGCGCTTATTAAATTTTCGTCATTTTTGCCACACACTTTCCAATAAGTTTTTTTTCCATCAACTTGTCCATTAACAAAACAACGAAGAAACATTGCTCTGAATTCATTAAGAGTATCTATGATCTTTTTTTCCTTTTGGGGGTGAGGGTGGGAATGCGGGTGCTTATTCGAGGCAGGACGCTCATTTACGTTTTTGGCCTTCAGGGTGGACGCTTATTCAAATAAATATGGCATTTGAAAAACCATTGTTAATGTAAAATCATTTTCGTAAATTAATCATTGAAATTAAAATTGAAATTAATTAAATCATCATAAGCAAAACATTTCATATTTTCTCTTTCAAAAGAAAACCCCTGCTTCCGAGCTCTGCAGAAAGCCCTCACTCCTGCAATCCTGGTGCACGGTGAACCAAGGCCGATACATGAGAGTACCAAACTCCCACTGTGCGATCACGAAGGTTATTTCCTTCCCAAGCAGTGTGACAAAACCACGGGTGAATGTTGGTGTGTCAGTAAGCTGGGAAAAGAGCTCCTCAACACTAGAAAGCAGGGGGAAGATGTGAGCTGTGGTAAGTGAAGAATGACTATTCAATTTACTCATGTTGAAGCCACCTGGGGGGTGGGGGGGGGGGGGGGGTGAAGGGAGTTATTTCCCTCAACTGTCTATACGAGTATGTGCGGCCCTTAAGGGTGTGGTTTATAGATCGTTGATAGTCACTTCTCAGATTTCAGAATAAATGATATACAAAATACAAGTTTTGTTGCAACCACGGTGACTTTGTTGGCCTGTTTTTAGTTATGAGTGTTACGTCTGGTCTGAAAAATCGTATTGTTTCTGCAGTTTGGTCCCAAATAGAGTATAGAAAATTGCTTTTTCGTGTCTGAAATGGGATCACGATTTGAAAGCTTGGGCGGCTCCCCCACCCAAATTATAGGTAAGTATTCCCCAGGTTAATTTACCTTAAATAGGGTATAGAAAGTTGCTTTTCGGGTCGAAATAGGGTCAGGATTTGAAGGCTTGGGCGGCACACTCCCACCCAAATTGTAGGTAAGTATTCCCCCGGGTTAATTTACCTTAAATAGGGTATAGAAAGTTGATTTTCGGGTCTGAAATAGGGTCAGGATTTGAAGGCTTGGGCGGCACACTCCCACCCAAATTGTAGTTAAGTATTCCCCCGGGTTAATTTACCTTAAATAGGGTATAGAAAGTTGATTTTCGGGTCTGAAATAGGGTCAGGATTTGAAGGCTTGGGCGGCACACTCCCACCCAAATTGTAGTTAAGTATTCCCCCTGGGGCTTGTGTATACCAGTTGGGGTTTTAAACCTTATGTGCCGATTATTTAAACGCTCTATAAATCTTAATCCGTGTTAATCTTTTGTTTAAAGATATGGCCAAAACAATAGTTAGACACTGGCTAAAACTGGACCTTGTTCAAAACATTCGGACCTATAAATTCTATTTGATTAGTATTTACAAACTCCAAGTACTTGCTGCACTGGTAGCTGTAAGCTAGGGGGCAAGAAACCCTCAATCCTAAAGTATAAGTAACGAATATATTCTTGTATAACGTATCACAATTTACAATGAACATAACAAACTAAAGAGATTGATTATATAATTCAACTAACTCAAGATACATTAGAATCGCCAGTTACTCGAAACCAATTTTTACCTCTTTGCGGTATGTGCAAATTGATGACAATTATAACTTTGTGAGATAATTCTACAACTACCCAGTATCTTTGAACAACACTCCCGCTATACTTTTGACGTACACACACAACACAAGATATGCTTCTAAAGCGAACTTTTGTAAGCAGCGTTTCAGAACTAGCATTGGCAAGCAGTCTACCAAAGCCATGGCAATTGGTTATGGCAACAATTACCAAATAAGCTGAAACACGTCAGTAACTATAACTTTTCAAAAACTACTAACGTAACATTTTCATTCACTACGTTAATTAAACACTGAACCGTTCGATCCCTCCGAAAGTACCTGTTAATCTTTTTCTTAATGCCCACATGTCTACAACAAATTACGATAAAACATGACAAGGGTTTACCTGGAAAACCTTTAGTTACCTTATACAGTAGACATTTCCGGGTACGTATGTTACGTACCGCCACATTTAATAATTGATATAATATTTCTTTTGTAATGTAATTCAAGAACTGAGAAATGTAAAAATAAATTTTTTTGTTGTTCTTAAGCCCAAATAACTTTTAATGCAGTAACTATCTGGTTGTACACGTTGCTCTTTAGATGTGTGCGGTCTGCCCAAGGTTGTGGGATCCTGCAAGGCGGCGTTCCCCAGATGGTTCTTCAACAAAGCCAACGGCAAGTGTGAACAGTTCATCTACGGAGGGTGTCAGGGAAATGAGAA
>JAOBYH010088324.1:0-11517 GCA_025403525.1 Umimayanthus kanabou | reverse complement strand
AAAACTAACGGAAAACTGTCCATACAGCAACAAAACTAACGGAAAACTGTCCATACAGCAACAAAACTAACGGAAAAGTGTTCATACAGCAACAAAACTAACGGAAAACTGTCATTACAGCAACAAAACTAACGGAAAACTGTCCATACAGCAACAAAACTAACGGAAAACTGTCCATACCGCAACAAAAAATGGCCACTGCTGTTACTGTCCACGAAGTTCTTATACATGTATATTGTACAAACTGTCCCACAAGCCTAGTCTACAAAGGATCATGTGCACAACAAACAGACAATTACAATCGGGCAACAGTTCAAGCAAAAATAATTGAAAGTTACACTTGAAAATGTCGATGTTACAACATAACATATGTTTACACAACTACTTAAAAAAAGGTTGACCTTGTGCATTGGTACATACTGGGACCGAAAAGAACTATGGGTCTTCAAAACTGAAGGAGGAATGACGGTTTACCTTTCTAGTACAAGTATTATGGGTTTTTTAGCATATAACAAGAGTGGCTGACCTTTGCTCCATTCTTTCCATCTCCTCCTCTTGGTCCTGCTTGTCCCTGCGAGCCAGAGAATAATCGTATAAGAATGCTTTATAATGTCAGTGACAAACAGTGATCATACACACTTGCCAGTAACACAAAAAATACAATAAAAATCCAACAAACAAACAAGGTCCTACACTGTAAGTCTTGGAGCTCACTCTGGACATATTACAAAATCAAAATCGACTAATAAAAGTATCTTGTATTATTTCCAATAGAAAAGCAAGAGTTGACACTCATCCTAACAACATAGTTGCAACCTCTGATCCAGCATCTCCACTAACTTCTATAATACTTTTCTTTATTTTAGTTAAATCAAAAACTTTTTTGTACCTTGGACTGTTCGGATACTTACAGGGTAGATATTTGAACAATACATTAGGAGAAATGCGCCAACTATTACATACAATTCAAACAGCATAAACTCTTGAAAAATCTTCGGTAATTAAATGAGAAAAATCTTCAGACACCTTCGGATTTTTCAAAAAGGTCCTCAGAAAACTTCGGAAAATCCACAAAAGAATCTTCTGAAACCTTTTTTGAAAAGTTTCGGAAAAAATGTTTTTGGAAATCATTGTTTTCAATTAAGGTAAAACAGTAAAGTCCAGATAATAAATATAGTTATGTAGTAGTCCTCTCATAAGGTTTCTTAAAGATGTTTCACAACTGTTGTCAGTATTAATTTTTACTTGCAGTTTATTGCAAACTGGTGTAAGCTGTACTAGTAGGTGGTAAATGAAACTTCTTCCAACCGCAAATAATTAACTAAATGTATCTTTTCTTTTCATGATGTTGTCGCGAAGGGCTCCATTCAAACCAGCCATGATGAACTGGATTCCCATCATGATGGTAAAATATTGCTGATAAATATTAGACAAACTTACTTGCTGCGAGATATTCATTTATTGATATCACTATTTTCTGTAACAAATGCATGTCATTCAGCCCTTTACAATCTGGAATTGCTGGTTTCTTTCAGTTCTTTGAAAGTTAGAATTTGAAGCACTTTAAGACAAAACTAGACTTCAGTAAATAGATGTTCTGTTGATCTACTGTCATCACCATCAAGGGAAAATGACTTAAGGGAAAACTTAACTTGGGAGTTTTCTGATCACCTACTTTCTATATTATTATTAATATTAAAATCCAGAAAGATTACATACCACTTCTCCTTGTGGTCCCGGTGGTCCAGCAGCACCTGGGGGCCCAACAGCTCCCTGAGGAACACGAGATAAAAACAGTTAGCATCATCTGTTCTTATTAGTTGCATCTGGTTAGGAAAGAGGAAGAGTTCTCCCCTAAAAACTAATCACCAAAAACTAAGAGCCTAAAACTACATGTAAGAATCTGAAAGTTAACCGAAACCCCAAACTAAGAGAACAAAATCTAAGATCCAAAAACTAAGTACCCATAACCAAAACTTCAAAACTAAAACCTCAAAAGTAAGACCCAGAAGCTAACAACCTAAAAACCAAGAACCCAAACTTAAGATTCAAAATTTTAATATAAAAGCTAAAACCCCCACTACAAAATCCCTGAAAAACTGTACCCGAAAAATTGGACTACCAATTACAAGACCTGAAAACTAAGCACCCATAACCACACTCCAAAAACTAAGATCCAAAAACTACGATCTAAAAGCTAAGATCCCCCAAAACAGGACACCCAAAGCTAAGACCCAACAACATAACCAAGACCCCCCAAAACAAGCTGAAAACTAAGCACCAAATTGAAGTGCCAAAACTAAGACCCGCAAAGTAAGACATTCACTGTCTGACACACAAACTAAGACCCAATTCCATAACCTCCATAACCAAGAACCCCAAACTAATTATAAGCTCAAAACTAAGCACCCAAATTGAAGTGCCAAAACTAAGATCCCAATATTATACATCCCAAACTAAATATAATACCCGCAAAAGTAGGCACCCAAAAGAGGGCCTTAAAACTAGGCACCCATAACCCAAACCTGAAAACTAAGATCCCCAAGATATAATTCTATGTGAATTACAAATTGAACTTATATTCATAATGATTCCAAAGTGGGATAAAGATCTTTGGACACTCTCACTCCTCCCCCCACATTTTCTGGTTCAGCGTTGCAGCAATCTACAATGCCCATTTTTCATTCAGTATTTTTCGAAACTGTAAAAGATATTGGCTAGGGGGAATTGGGAAAAGGAAGCCCCTTTCAAGGTTTGTGTCTTGCTTACTTGCACTCATTTGGAAGCACACATTTAACCTTTGCATCACGCAACTAAATCATTTTGCCAAAAAGTTCCAGAGCACATAAATTCATGATCAACTGTAAATACTTGAGTCTAATACTGTTTCAGATGCTACCGCCCAACTTAATTCATGCTGAATTCTTTCAAAGTCGGTAAACACAACTCCAATTATTTGTCTAGATTTGTTCGAGAGTTACATGTATGGAGGTACATGTATATTTACAGTTAATATTAACTGATTCATTTTAATTAGACTGAATCAAGTTCAAATGTAGCTTGGCATCTTAAACAGGTCTAAGATGAATACATTGCATTCAACATTCGTTTGGTAACTTGAACAATCCTGTATCTTTATCCCCAGCAAACAGTATATGGGGCCTTAAGTAGACAAACAAGCCAGCTAAGATCCAACTAAACAAAAAAAAATCACCTGAGGTCCTTGAGGGCCTTGATTACCTTGGTCTCCCCTTGAACCTTGCCGTCCCTAGGAACAGCACGTCGATAGGAAGAATTGAGTAATAATAGACCACTTTCAAATTACGTTTCAGTTCCCGTGAGCAAGAGCCTGAAGTCGAGGCTTTGTGCTAAGTTTTCACACATTTTGCTGTATTTTTTGCATGAAGCCTCAACTTCAGGTTGTTGTTTGGGGGAACTGAAGCATAGTTCAAAAGTGGTCTATTTAGTGCAACATACATGTACAATCTGCATTAATCATGCTCTAATGTTGTGAAAAACATTATTTTACATGTACATTTCGGATGGTGATTACACCCTGCATGTGAAATAACAAGACTACCCATGATTTTCAATGCAGTTACATAGCAACAAAAGCAAGCTCTTGCATGCAAGCAACCTTGCCTTGTTTAATTAGTCTCCTGATATGTGTTGTACCGATAACATGGTAATTAGGAAAACAAAATTAATGTTGCTACAGCAATCATTGCAAATTATGTCTGTCATTATTAAAAGATATAGAAAATGAAAACAATAAGAAAATTGGTATTGAGGTAATTCAATTGTAAAAACTAAGAAAAACACGATTTCATGTGCCTTTAATTTGTTACAGTGGGGTAACTTCTCTTACATCAGTCAAAAAGGCATGCCTGCTTTTGACATAAAGCTAATCGACACTGTTTATTTATGAATGCTTCTGTTTTAGTGTTTTGAAAAATCAAATTCAGTTATTTGGATGATTATTTCATTTTTGGGAATCACAATAATTTATTGCTAAATGTATGATTGTTGTATACATTTGCAATTCTATAGCATAAGTGTTACTTTAAGCTGCAACATTTAAAATGTCAAGTTTTCCTTCAAACTGATACATCTGGTGTAACTTCTTTCAAAATATCTAATAGTGTGATTTCAACTTAGCCTACCACTCGTCCTGCTTTTCCTGGTAGACCTGCTGCACCAACTTGTCCTGTCTCACCCTAGTTAACAACAACTTTCAGTTACTAACTCCTATTTGCACACTTTGTTATATACATAAACATAAATATTTCAAGATAGTAACTGGCATAAAATAATAGGATGCTATGCCAGCATACCAGAAATAGCTTGGAGAAGCTTTAATTTCTAGTCTAGCATCATACACGTAGAAGTTTTACTGACACATTATGGATAGATATAATGGACAACTATAAAAAGTGAAAAAATCATGATGAAAGAGTTTAAACTACTGAAACCCAAAAGGTTGGTGAGTGGGAAATTAAAGGTCAAAACAGTTGTGTCAAAGGTGCCAGAACAAGACAAAAGCGAATCAACTTAAGAAAATTGAAGATTCCTGTACATGTAATTATATCAAAGCATCAACTTGAAGAAGATATATAAAGAATGGAACAAAGTTAATGGTAATAGAAACTTGTGGACTGTCAAAGGGAAAGAAAACAATTAAGATAAAGTTTATGTACAATACAACGGGCTGAACTGTACAATTGGCATATTGACCCAGAACTGACACAACTTGATTGAAATAAAATATGAATGAAGAAATTAAAGAAAATGAACAATCCCTGTTTGTGTGGGGAGGGGGGGGGGCAAAAAGTTTCTGCGCTGATTTCAACCATCGAGAACTGCCACAAAATGTGGCAGCTTTACCAAAATTTATTGGAGAACAAGATTCTAGAAAATTTTGTGTCAAGCGTATCATTTGTTGCCAAAACCGTTTTCTGTGCTATGTTTGGTAAGAGCTCGACTGTTTGAATAATTGTTTCCATATATTAACGAAATCTTTCAGAAAAGTGCTAATTCTTAGTCTTAAAGCCAATTAAGTAATATTTTCTGGAATATAATTAACATTGCACGTAATTTGTGACGTCATAAGTGTTACATAAAGCTTTTCTAAGAAATCTTTCTCAGAAATCCAAGATGGTGGCCATGTACATGTACTTTGCACTGTGTCAAAATTCAAAGCTTTCCCTGGTAGATTTGCATTTGAAAACGTTTCAAACAAAGCAAAAGCACTTGATGAAAGAAATATTTATTAAATATCAATGGCACAGTATACAAGACAATGTGATCGAGGGTTGAACATCGAACTTTCCCTCAAGAAACACGTTCTGCGCAATTCAAATTCTGTAAAACACTGTCATTTACATGTATATTAAGAGAGTTTGCTTTCGATTTCTATCATTTAATTGTTGTTATTTCCAAATCAGAAATGCCTCTAACTTTTCTACTTTGGATCAGCAAGGTTTTGTAAAAATCCAAAACTTTAACAGTTAATGACATCATTATGAAGTAATGATGATATCACATTCCAATTAAACCACATTAAATTAACTGCTTTACATTTCTCTACTACATTGTACCCAACTAAATTTCATTTCAATATCTTTAATAGTCTATGATTTATAGACCGCAGGTACACCTCCCACTCCCAGGCCCAGGCAACCAAAAAAGACTAGGCTGAATAAGATTACATGTATTAAAAGATAGAGAAATAAAGAAGAAAAAGATTAAAAGATAAAATTGATACTAAAGTAATTTGGTAATGCACAAACCTTTTCTCCAGCTGAGCCTGGCCTACCCCTTTGACCATCTCTACCTGGCGAGCCCTGAAACAGAAGAACACAATTTTCGTTACTAGATAATATTCTACCCTCAAAACAAGAAAGAAGGGGGGGGGGGGCAGGCAATACCAAGCTTGCCATGACTTTAAAGACTTTTTTCATGACCTTTAACAGTCTTCCATGACCTAATTTTGACCATCATTTTCTCTTGCATGCTGATACCTTAAGTTATTCTAGATTAGAGCTTCTTTTAGCAAAGTTGCCAAGTTCAAGATAGAAAATTGGTGATCTTTTGGAAATAGAGGTATATGTACCTATGAGATAAAAGAAAATTCACATCAGAGGTGTAGTAAGAATTGCAGGTTCAAGTTAATACTTTAAGGAAACATTCCCCTAAACTGTTTAAAAGGAACAGAATTATAGATACAACTCCAGCATTATTTTTGCCTAAAGAACGTTTCTTTGTAATACGACAATGTTGAATTTGCAACAACATTTTAAGTATTTAACCAGGAGAAGATCTTAGATTTTGAAACTCAAGGTCTTACACATTTTTAAGGTCCTTTCAAACGAGGAGTTAAACCATACATTTTTGTACACTGTAGGAAATAAATAAGTAGAACAAGAGTAGTATCTGAGTTATGAACATGTCATCTTGGGTAAAGAGGTACAACGAATTTTACCTTTCTGCTTAACCATGTCACACGTGCAGATTATTTGTATAAGAACACTTTGTCTCACATAGACAGCCTTCTGTAAATGATACAACTCGAGAGAGGAAGGATTGCAGCACTCAGTGGAACAAACATTTAGAGTTTGGAACTCAATGTGGACATTGCTGAGTTTATGTATTTCCGTTGTTCTAGCCCTGTGTTCCATACATTTGATTTGTATTTGAATTTCGCTTTTTATTTTATCTTCAAGACCATGTGGTCAGGGTCCTGCAGTTGGTTTGGGGTATATGAACTGTGTAGCGAATATGAACCACTGGCCAACAGAGATCAACTTGTAACCAGTCAAACAAATTTACCCCGTTTTATGACATATTCAGTTCTGCTCCAATCTTATAGTGTTTAAATAGGTTTGAGTTTTGTCTGTTCTTTTATTTCATGTTTTGGGTTCCTTTTTGGCCAATGCCCCGTTAACCCACTACACAGATACTTCCAGGGAATCAAAACAAAATTTCTCACCGTGGAGCCTTTCGGGCCGTTGAATCCGTTTTCTCCACGTTGACCTCTTGGACCCTGAAGGCATTGACAAAATGAAGTCATTAATTAATTACAATTACCTAAAATATTACTATTGGAAACATTTTAATTTCAATTCAGCCAGACTAACAATACCGTTTGTCCAGGGGGGCCAGCACGACCATCATCTCCAGGGGGTCCCTGAAACAAAGCAAAGATATTATTATTATTGTAATTATTATTACTATTATCACTATTGTTATGAAAAACTTCTGCAGGATGAGCTAGCCATTTTGGCCGAGTTTGTAGTTCATTGGATTAGTAGTGGTGCTGTTGAAATCCTTCAGATACCTGTGTAATTCTTTTACATCTCTGAGCTGAGATTTTGGTAGAGATCTGTCGCACGATACAATAAACAATTATAACAAGTATTTTACCACAGTTGGGACAATAAAGTTCAAGGGCGCAAGGGCCAGTTGCATAAAGATTTACATGGGACTTTTGCTCTTACAGTATGTCTGTCTGATGTTGCTGTAGAAAACTTCCAAATGCTTACATTCATTGCCTGACTAACATCTGATGTACAGCTTTAATACAACCCAAATAACACAAAACGCAGCTACATGTACAATAATAACAGTTTATGCCATAGTGTTTCAGATAGCTGTATAGAAAGTGCACAAGAAAGCTAGCTTGCAGAGGATAGTGATAAAATTATATTGGCATTACTACTGCTGCTTCATTGTTGTTGTTTTACTTACAGGAATGCCTTGCTTTCCCTGGTTTCCTGGTTTTCCTTGATCACCTTGACGACCCTATAAATGGAAAATGGAATTAAACATGAACAGAAAAAAACAGGTAATGAGAACAAAATCCATGTTTCATGTACTAACAATGTTACTTACCCTCTGTCCTGGTTTACCAGGATCACCAGGCGTACCAGAGGCTCCCTAGAATGGTGAACAAACTAAATTAGAAAGCGTAAACTTTTGTTTACCATTACTTCAATTTAAGACAAAATTTATTTAGCTTATTAACCTTGCAGTTGCTGTGAATACAAACAATATATATAATTCCATTTTAAAGGGGTACATTGGGCATTACAAAGATAGTTTAAGATATATAATTTCATACCCCTTTAATTTTTACAACAAATGATAAAAAAGTTAAAAAATACTCCTGGATACAACAACCAATGTTAAAATCTATAAAACTCTTCAAAAATAGAACTATTTCACATCATAAAATGGATAGCCAGGTTAAAACATCAGATCTAAATTTTAAAATGCATATAAGATCTAAAAGAGAAATCAAACAATGAGGAAAAGATCAAGCATTTTTCCTTGTTACACGTCTATTATTCTGACCATAAAACTTTAATTTCAATTATTTCCACTTTTAATAGAATCACTGTGTTATGTACACATCTGCAGTATTACAACTCAGTGCAAATTTTAAAAGCGGCCAACTGACAATTTAAAACCACCCTTCACAAAACCTTAAAATGCTACAGTGGCCATTGGAGCTATATTATGTAGCCAACACCTTGTTTTTGTAATCAAAGTTGAGTTTCCTCCCAAACATTATCAAAAGACTTTACTTTTGACTACCAAATAACCTCATTCCAAAGTAGCAAGAAAATTGAGGCCGTCATAATCTCTGCTGCAAAGCACTATCCCTGAGTTTCTTCTTGGAATTAAAACAAGTGACCATGCAGAACACTTAATTGTTATGAAAGATAAGTCGAGAAAACAATGTAGTTGCAACTTGCAAAGTTTTGTAATTGTTCTTAATATATAATTATACGAATATTCATCAAATGAACTAACTTTAGTTAACAACTTTCGGTTGTTTCAGTTAAGTGATTCGGTTGCTTTCAAACATAAAAGCATATTAATGATTATACACATGCAAGAATCACCAAAACATGAACAGCTAACAGGTCTCCTAAGTAGTCAGTATAAATAAGTTTTAATGTAGATACATTATTTAACATTTTCGGAAAGTTATACAACATTGTTTACTGCTATGAACACTGTTACTTCCTTTTTTTCTGAAACTTAGCTTTGCTACAGCAGCAACAACAATTATAACAACAACAACAACAATAATTTATTTGCTACCAATAACTTGTTTTGCAATACTGTAAATGCAAAATACAACATTGTTTACTGCCATGAACACTGTTATACTTCTTTTTTCCCGAAACTTAGCTTTACTACAGCAGCAGCAGCAGCAGCAGCAACAACAACAACAACAACAACAACAACAACAACAACAACAACAACAATTTATTTGCTACCACTAACTTGTTTTGCAATAAATGAAGAATAACTAAGAAAGAACAAACGTGACGAGGAAGCCCAAAAGAAACCATGGGGCTTACTTTTTAAACTGCACTTTCTTTACAAAAAACGGATTTATGTATATTGATTAATTGAACAGAGTGCAATGGCAGAAAACCAGACACACACTACACATACGAAAAAAGTCAGGAGAGAAGGTACAGTTTCAATTTATCCACTACAAATAGTTTTATGTCTTATATTCTGCAGTGTTGTAAATACATTTACATGTATTAAAGATTTTTAATGCTTACTGCTCCAATCAGTTTGTCAACACCTATCTTATCCTTACATTATTTCTACAAAATGAGTTGTCTTATTGAGAGAATACAGTATAGTAAGTGACCACACGATGCAAACATCTAAGATGACTAACAAAGTTCTTCCAGACTATATCCAAAAAGAAGATAAGGATGTATAATACTTACAGTTTCTCCTTTTGCACCAGCCAAGCCAGGTAGACCTGCTGTGCCTCTTTCTCCCTGTTACAAATAACAACAGAGCATCAACAAAATGTGCATTCCCTGGTAAGTCCCACCTCACATTCACACACCTCCTTTTACAGAGCATTAAATCATGTATAAATAATCTTACTACAAAGTTTTATAACTGCAGGGTCAACATACATGTATACATGTGTAAATCAGTGTCCATGCAACCACCCTCATTTTGATAGATGTTTTTTAGACTTTACTTGAATATTCTGAAACCCTGGTCGGAGTAGGGAAACTCGAGATTTTCAGAAGATCTGCTCCCACAAAAAAGTAATGTATTCAACTTTAATATTTTTTGCAACATTTGCTGAGTATGGTACTCAGCAGGAGCACAGGCAATAGGACACGTGGTCCCTTCTAGGCCTGGCTCCCTTTGTAGGGGAGGGGGTGACAGTCCACAACACCGGCATTAGCCTACTCTTATTGACAAGTGTGTGGGTTCTTTTAAGACCCCTGATAGAATGTCGAGAGACGAGACCAATGGCTTAACATCCCTGTCCATGGACGGTCTGGCAAAAGAAGGTCGCCCAAAGTTCAACCCTCGACCTGCAGGCTGGGGAATGAACCTGGGACCTTCTGGTTTGCAGTCAGAGATCTTGGCAACTGTGCCAACCTCGTACACATGACCAGTTAAACGCAAGGTTTTGTTCATAAAAAATACTGTAAGAAACACCAAGTAAAAATGATTACAGTACAAAAGAAACAAAAGTGTTTTTCCCCTACCTTTATACCATTTCGTCCATCAGCTCCGCCAAATCCACGCATCCCTTGGCTTCCCTGTATTTATGGGCAAAAAATGACATCAATTATCAACAGGAATGTTCCCAAAACATTTATTATTTCAATTTATTCTTTACCCGATAAAGCCAAATTTAAATAATTTGTAATCCCAAGAAACTAATAACAAAATGTTCTGAAGGTACAAATTGCTCGAGAGGTCTTGGGGCATGCTCCACAAAACACTTTGAAGTGTTGGACCTCTGAAATCATACATGTATCACATGCATGTTCAGAGAAATTTGTTTAGAGAGACTAAATTTAGTTATACGGTGTAAATAATAATGCACTATTTATTTGTTTTTATACTGTATTAAAATTTACATAATATATTTATCCTCCCCAACATTTCTTTGTAGGCCCATCAGCTGGCTACCCCACCACACTATCATGTAACATCTTAATGTTTGTAAAAAGTCTAAAATACATTAAATTTCAAAAAAATGATTTGAACTAGGATTTGAAAGATGCACTTTGAGTGAAATGAGAAGCAATTTCAGTTCTTTAACATCCAATCAAGTTACACCATTTGGTCACATGCATGTTTAAAATTAAGTGTCCAATATCTTGAAATAATAGGCTTTCTTGTGACCGAAATGGCGTGATAGAATTGGGAGTCAACACAAACGTTTCCAGTGAGGAATAATAATTACTTCTAATGCAAAATGTACAAAATTGTAAGGTACACTACGAGTATCCACACACCATACATCCACATTAGAGGAGGCAAAAATATAAAAGTACCAGGACTGTTAAAAATGAGTGTTGATATACAAAAACTGATTGCACAAGAGTGGACAAGGCATGTAAATTTGGGTAGAAGGCTGATGGTTCAAGCATTAGACATTTGTCAGAGCATGAAACACTATTGGCTTATTTGCCAATGTAGATACATGTAGATAACCCATTTCTCCTC
>JAOBYH010088213.1:0-11518 GCA_025403525.1 Umimayanthus kanabou | reverse complement strand
TTGACTTGTAGTACTGCTATCTGTGCCAGATTTCGTTTTTCTTTTTCTGCCCATTGGAAACTAACCCTTCAAAAGGGCTGAAAATCCGGCAGCCATGACTAGTCACTCGAACTAGCCTTCTAGTTAGCTGCAGAAGTTTACCAAACATAATTGTGTTGATGCTTTGAAAAAATGTTTCAAAAGCGATGTTACCGTGATTTGTCCAATAAACATTTTAAGAATGGTAAGCAACATTCCCTGGTTGGGTTTTTCTTGGAAAACGGATTTAAAGCTGTGGTTTCCACGACACTGTGTGCCCGAAAAAGACTTTGAAAACCTCCATGAACTTATCTTCCTTGGTGGACGTCACTTCCTATATCATCCACTTCTGAACACTAACATTTGGACACAAGTGGCGAAATCTCCCCACTAACTATATCCAATTTTCTTGTAACATAACCATTGATGGAGTGACAAGAGGTCTTCCCAACTCCCCAGAACGAATTGCATTCCTGATTTTCTCCACAGACGCGATCCACAAGCAGACCCAACCTTGCTATTAGTATACTACAAATACGACCAAAGACAACCATCAGCAGATCACAATCAACGCATTTGAAAGCTTATATAGTGACCTAGATTTCCCAGAGAAGCAAACAAAGGATTCAAAGGGAGTCGTGAAGTATCAGATGCAACCCTCTATGACGTTCCAACCTTTATCGCGTTTGGTCTGTCTATTTTAAACATACTGATCATAGTCATCTCCAAGTACGTGAAATACCAAATTATTCAGCCACAATCGGCCAAACCAGACGAAACCCGCCTGTAGAAGAGTTCCATCCAACTTTATCAATCTGTGTCGCACAACTCCAAGTCTAAAGTGTAAACCACCCTTAATATAACAGTTTGCATAGCACTCATCCCACTACAAAAGTCCAAAGACCAGACGACAAGTAAATCCTATGCCGGATGCTTAACTATAAACATTGAATATTTAGACTATCAAATATTGGGAAAATCTTATTACTTATGCAAAACTGTGTAAGATTTCCTTGGCAAAGACAACAAAGCAAAAAACGACTGTGAACCTTGTGGTATCAATCACTTACAAAACCTTATTTGCCTTCCTACCGAAATTTATCAAGAAGAATTGGATGCACTTCTGGATATAGTAGATATATCAGTTGGTCCCCAGAGACCATGCGCGGAAAAATCCCCATGAACTTATTTTCCTTGATGGACGTCACTTCCTTTCGGCAACTTCAGAGCACTTACTTTGGTTTATAGTGCACTCTAAATCTCACCATAACTATATCTAGTTTTTTCCTACGTAACCTTACATGTTACACAGACCTGTAGACGTTTGAGAACTCAAAACTAGACAGCAAAAAGGAAATCAGAAAGATTAGATAACTAAAAGACCACCCAAAAAAGGCTATTTTCCTTTATTATATCAAGATGACGAGACGATTTCAGATATGTATTCTGAAAACTTAAATCTTTAAGGGGTATTATATTACATGACCAGAATTATACAGAACAATAAGATAAAACACAAAAATAATAAAGGTAAAATATAAAAAGGACATGTTCCAAACACTACTGTTTCAGTTCCAGCGAGACCCTGTGTACATAGGTTACTAACTGTAACAAGACTGAAACAATACGCCATACCAACGTATTCTTCGCGGGAAGTCTGAAGAAACTGAGGTAACCAAACTTAAATACAAGATGGGGCCAAGTGTTTTTAAATGCTCTCTCAGTGTTTGCGACGCTGTAACACCGAAATCTTTCTGCTTCAAGAAACTGACGGAGCTGTGCATCACGAGAACGCGAGGCTCGGCTGAGACGGCCGGTTATGACTTGTACAGCGCATACGATGTGGTTTTACATGGTCAGGGAAAAGCGCTGGTGAAAACAGACATCACTATTGCACCCCCTCCAGGATGTTATGGACGAGTTGCACCAAGGTCCAGCTTGGCTTGGAAGGATCAAAGTAACGTTTTTGCTGGAGTGATTGACAGGGACTACAGCGGCAATGTTTTAACTTTATTTGGACTTGCTACCAAAAGGGTTGAAGACGAACGGGACTGAGTCCCATGTTAGGTGTCAACCGGGATGGTAAAAAAAATGAAAGTAAGATAATAAAAAAATAATAAATAAATGAATAAATAAATGTAAAATGATACTAATATTTACAAGAAAGACACTATATGTGACGGGGACAGGTCTACATAGAGAGTAAGTCCGACCTCTTGTACTATGGGTAAAAAGTTGCCAGTATCAATGTCTACTAGATTTTTTTGTGCACTTGTAGTAATAAACTAGGTCCCGAACTTCTCTTTCATAGCACAGAGGGAGATGTTAAGGTGTTTCAGTCTCTCAATGTAAGATGTTTCACCGCGTCTTTTTCTCATAATCCAAAGTGTAGCTCGTCTCGGAACACCTTCAATTGTTTTCTTATAAACTACTTCCTTCGTGGGGAGACCACACGTTAGATGCGATTTCACTAGTGATAAGTAAAGAGTTCTTACTTGGGTGTCAGATATATTAAAGCAGGTTCATTTGACGAGACCAAGCATTCTATTTGCCTTTGATATAATTTTCTTAACATGTGAGTGCCCATGGTGATTCCAAGGTCGGTTTCTGCTTTTGATCTTGTTAGAAGCTTGTTGGTCAGTTCGTTCGGGTAAAGGGTACTTTGTATTTAGGTTGTTTGAAGGAGAAAGGAGATTGTGTACTCCATAGTTCAAGCTAATGTAGGTCAAGTTGAAGGGGCAACACAATCGTTTACAGATTGAATGACACGGAAATCTTTGGAATCGCCGTCGGGTAGGTTGTTGATAAGATACCTCAGGTGTACCCCAAGATACTGCCTTGATGTACACCTGTTACTGAGGCCCAGTCGGACGTGGCGCTATCAGAGAACACGTTGGAGTCTATGGGTTAGGTGGCTATCAAACCTTGAGAATAAGGAACCTTGTATACCGCACGCACTTAGCTTCCTTAACAATGTGTGGTGCTCAACTGAGTTTAAAGACTTAGCTAAGTCCATGTAGACCGTGTCTAACTAAAATGTTAGAGTCTAGATTCCTTCCATTTTCGTGTAGAACACAAAGCAGCTGGGACGTGCAAGAACGGTTCTGTTGATGGGCTTATTAGTTCACAAAGGGGTGGATAGAGACGGTTGATTAAACATCTTTCCATAACTTTAGACACGATAGCAGCGAAATCGGTTTGTAAATTTCAGATGGTTCAATTTCACCTTGTTTATTTATTTAGTTTTTTTTTTTTTTTTGCCTTTTTCCATTCAGCAGTCGCGTCACTGCAATTTAAAGATTTATTGAAAAGGTTGTATAGGTTAGGTGCGAATTCTCATGACATTCTTCCAGAAGGCGAGAATGAATTCCATCGGGACCAGGACATTTCGTAATGTCCAAGTTTTTCAATGGGTTTGACGATGGATATATAATTGAGTTTTAGTCGGAACATGGAATTACACAGATTTTTAGTTCTGGTTCTGGAACCGGGATGATTTTAACTCAAACCTTTTTTTCTTGAATATTGCTATTTGCTGTGGAAACCATCCAGAAACCAGACACATCATGGTTCCTAGCATTGGCAGTTATGATAAATATTTGTTGCCACGTGATGTGATTGCCCCAGTAGGAATTGAGCTAAGAGGGAATGATAAATAAGGCTGTAAAAACAGATAACTTTGGGTCTGGAGCTGTTACACGTAAAGACCTTAAATATTTCACTCAAATATGGAAGAATTTCAACAAATTGTGCACATGGTTCAATTTGAGTTCAAACCAAATCTGCATTCTAGTTTTTTTACGTCCTTTCTTGTTATTTTTTTTTTTTACTTATGTAGTTACTCGTCTTTCCTTTAAGGTGTACGTATTGATTTGTATTCATTTATATATTTGTATTTTTAGTTATTACTAATAGTAATCTATTCTACCAAAAGTCATTGTTATGAAATTTCTTGTTTCAACTTCTAAGAAGGTATAGTTTTTAAATTACTAGTGTTTGAACATTAGTTTCAATTCTACTTTCATTCAATCATTCATTCATACATTTATCCATTCTGTTAATTTCATGCATTAAATTCCATTCACTTGTTCGTTCGAATCTCACCACTAACTATGTACAATGTTTTTGCAACACAGTCTTTAATGGAATGAAAGGTCCTTCAATTTGCCTAGAACGCCTTTGGAATTACATTCCCGCTCTTCTCAGCAGACAAAATCCAATATATTCCTTGGCAGACCGCAGCAGACCCAACCTTGCTACAACTACACTTCGAATACTACCAGAAACAACTATAAACAAGACCATAATCAATGCACTTGAAAACTTATATAATCGGTTAGATTTGCAGATTGCCAACACTCTCAGAGAAGCAAACAAGTGTTAGGCAACAAAAATACCCAAGTCAGAAGTTAAGTTTACATTAGTTTGAGTATTATAGCAAAAGCGAAATCAGTCGAAAATGGCATATTTAACCTAAAACATACGTTTCTTGTCTTTGAGAATATAAAACTAACAAGATTGCTTCCTCGCAAGATAAATATGTCAGAAGAAAATGGATCGTTCTGTCATCTGTTATGAAAACACTTAGTTTAGGAAGACAAATTTTGACATGCAATCTACGTTTGAGTTACCACTAAAAGCACGAACAACCTTAAAAGAAATCCGGCTGCCATTTTCTCAGATTTATGAATAAGGAACGGAAGAGAAAACTACTTCCAAGGATAATTAAAGGAAAAGGAAATTTTCGACGGTAAGTGAATGAAGATAAGACCTTTTAGCGAGAAAAATAAATATAAAACTTTCAATTCATAAAATGATAAGAAGTAAATGATAAAACTTTTAATGTCAGGAATCGGAAAATATAACTTAGCAGTTTAAGAATTGAATGATAAAACGTTTGTTGCTGGGACTGAAACAGCTGAAGACATATCTCCAATTAGACCGTAAAAGCGTCTATTTAAACTGCTTGTAAAAACAGCATAGTCACTTAGTTATACGGAGCTAACTCCCTCCACACTCAGTGACTGAGAGAACTCAACCGAGTAAACGAATAAAGAGAAGAGTCCCGGTATACTCCTAGTCTCCTTGACAGAACGTGTTGCCAAAGCAACTCCTAGTGCTCTACACAAGCGAATGAAAGAAATTCAGGAACTATCAGTTACAACCCGCAACGACGTTGTAACCTTTATCTGTCTACAGTACATTAAACGCACTCATTATTGTCGCCTCCATGTACGTGAAATACCAAAATAATCATCAACCACAACCGGCCAAACCACACAAGAAACGCCTGTAGAAAAGGCCCCTCAAACTTTGTCAACGTGTCCATACATGTCCAATTCCAAAACCAAAGGTAAATGCACAAAGTGTTACTAGTAGCTACCCTTAATTCAACAGCCAACAACAGAACTCGTTCCACTACAAGACTTCCAAACACCATATGAGAACTGTACCGTATTCAGGATTGTGAACTATCAACATTAAAAACTTAAACTATCAAATATCAAACATTGAATTTCAAAGATTAAAAGTGTGTTTTGTAAGTATACAACTCGCACTGTTTTTCCTCATATATAGTACAACAGAGAATTGTTTTGGGAAAGTCTATAGATGTATTTGTAGATATAATCTTTCTTTATAAGCTTATTATAATATTTCCGAATTTATCACACAACTCTATGTGATTTCAATTTTTTTATTAATTTTAATTGTTGATATGTATGTTATCAAAAGCCTTAAAAGTGCTTTAGGTATTATTATTGTTATTAGTATTAATATTATTGTTATTGTAGTTTTGTAGTCGTTATATCTCTGTACTTGGTCCAGACACGTACGTACTGGACTCGTTGGTTTATTTTGTCGACCGAAATTTGTTTTCAGTAATTGCATTTCTATTTCCATGGGTTTATTAATTTACCTTGATTTACTTTGTCGTATTTATAGTATTGGCATGTTAACTGATTTAGTTTTGAACTTTGTTTGCTGTAGGATTTTTTTGTAGAATGTTTTTAGGAGAAAATTTTGAGAACATACTCATTTAACCATTGCCACAATGGTTGTGGACCAGATTGACGATCTGTCACAGAATGCGTATCCATTTGCATGCGTTGGGAACTTCGCAACTGTCTTTCTATCGACAGTCAACCTATAGCTCGGAACAGTGAAATTACATAGATTTAAAGTTCTGGTTCAGGAATTGGCGTAATTTTAATTTAAATTGTTTTTCTTAGTTATTGCTTTTGGTAGTGTACGGTGGCCCACAAGTGCAAGCTCACGGCAAAAAAATAAAAGAAAAGAAAAGCTTTCGGCAAAAAAGAAAAGCACACGGCAAGAAAAGAAAATTTCACGGAAAAAAAGAAACCTCACGGCAAAAAAAGAAAAACCTCGCGGCGGAAGTTAAAAACTCACTACGGAAGTAAATCTCACGGCGAGAGTAAAAACTCGTGGCGGGGTTACTAAGATTTCCCAGATTTGCGAACCTAAACGTACAAACCAAGATGGCGGATGTCAGTGCTATAAAAAAGCAAGAATCCAGCCGCCGTATTGTTAGCCTCCTTAAGTGAATTTACGAATAAATAATAAAAGAGGTAAAAATCCAAGAAGAGGTTTTAGAGTTAATGGAGACAAACATTTTAATGTTAGGAAACTAAGATAAAACTTTTAAAGCCAAGAAACATAAAAATAAAAGACAAAACTTTGTATGTTCTATTAGACCATAAAAGCGTCTATGTAAACTGCTTGTAAGAACAGCAAATTCATTAAGAGATCGAGAGTCATTTAACGTCCTCGAGAACTCAACCAAATAAAGGAAATAAGAAAAGAAGTTCCGGGCGGTGTCCTATTGGTCTCTTGACAGAACCCGCAACCAAGCCCTGTTAGCTCTACTGTTACGGTATAGCTTTCAAACATATATCTTTATATGTACGTATGTATATATATTAGAATTGAAGGGTGTTGCAGAAAACCACAAGGCTATTCAAACTTCCAAGGCTATTCAACGAAGGACAACAACTTTTAAGGTTCAGGAAACGGAAAATAGAACTTTAAGAATTAAAGAAAGGAAAGATTAAACTTTAATTGCTTGGATCGACAGAAGTGATAAAGAACATTCAGTTAGACTGTAAAAGTGTCCATACAAACTGCTTGTAAAAACAGCATATACACAGAACACCATCAAGAGATCAAAAGTACAGACGAATAAAGAAGATCGAACCCGCTGAACTGTGGTCCCGCCTAAGCACCGGCGGCCCTGCTCGTTTTATCTACAGACTTCTGGAGAATCTTTTCTCTTTATTGTTGAGAAAGTGAAAAGAGATCTGCATGAACCAAGAATCAAGTTTTATTTCACGGCGTCATGAAAACGTATCTGCGGAAATCTGCGAGTTGCTAAAAATTATGTTGTCTCCGCTTTAACGTCGAACACATCGGGATGAATCTACAGATAAAAGATGCAAGAATGACGAGCTCCTTTCCGAAAGTTATAGTGTTTGTTTTTGATAGATTTTCATGATAGACAAGTAAATGTTTTCGTGCGAGCGTTTTGTGCTACTCCGTGTAATCGCAGCTGAAGAAGCTGGACTAAGGGGGCTGTCTCTCAGTATAAAATGTTGATAGCCAGCGCCCTGTTGGGAGCTTTGAGTTACTTGTACAAAGTAGGCTTGGCCCCAAACTAGAATTTTACTAAGGCAAAAAATATTTGAATTTTGGCTTTTTTCTAAAATATTCATGATGAGTTCCATTGTCGAATTCGTGTGACACGCTCGTAGCGCTGATGATGGTGATTGACATGAAGTCATAACGCGATTTCATGCAGCCAATCAGAGCATAGAAAGTAGGAAAGAAACAAAAAGGGATACCGAGAGATTTCCAATATTCTTATTCTTACTCTTCTTCGGAAAAGATTAAGTAGTTGTAAAGCACAGAAGAAAAGACGAATAAAGAGACGAGAATCACCCAGGAGTGTCACCCCATCTTGTTGGTCCAAGTCGATCCACGGCATCTCCTACGCCAAGACATTTACTACAAAATTTATAAATATCAAGGATTGTAGGTAATATTTCTTTTTACATAACCCATTTTATTATCTCATTGTTGTGGCTGCTTTTTCTTCTGGCTGTCAGCCGGTGTAAAAAGGAATTGATCTTGTTGATATTATTGGCTTTTCGCGTCCTTCTAAAAAAGCGATAAGTGTGTTTTCAATAGTTAATGAAAGTTAGTTAATGGACAAACCATTGGACATATCCGATGTTATTTACTATTCACAAGGAAATTTAAAAAGCTTTCATTCTCGCTTTTTTAATTTTAATACATATTTATATTAGTTTTGATTTGATTTGACAGCTGTCTGTTTTATTACGTTTAAGTACGTCTGTGTTCATACAAAATATTTTGGGCGCTGTTTCGAGAACTCTCTTTATCAGACTTTAACTTAGTGCGAGTTAAAACTCACAAAGAAAGTGTTAAAATAAGTTAATTCCACACTGGAAAATTTTCAGTGACCGAAAAAACATATTGTTATGCTTACTCGAATACACATTAATACATTGATGCTGGCGATTCATTTGAGACCAGTCGTGACAGCAACGAGGTATCAAAATCGTTGCCGGTTAAGCTGAGTGAGCCGCGTGTAGTATAATTCAAATAAAAAAAAAAATCTGTTAACAACAGTTGCACAGAGAATTGTCTGTTTATAGAGGTTTTAAACTCTACCAGTAACAGTGTAAAGAACTGTACCCTGCGCTCTCACAAAGACAAGTTATGTAATTGTGATCATGGCACTGTGTACGTCTTGCGCCAATAAACATTGAAGGCTAGTTTTAAAGAAGACTCCTTTTCCTGCGTTCAGAGCGAGTAAGCTGGATATGGATTTTAACCACAAGAGTTGATATGGTTGTTTTTCACCCGTAAGGTTTGGTGTATAGCTGACGTTTCGAGCGTTATTCCTTCACCAGCCAGACGAGTCTGCTCTGACGAAGGGCTATTATTAAACGCTCGAAACGTCAGCTATGCACCAAAACGTACGCCGGGGTGAAAAACGCACTTATTAGTGAAAGAAAGAGAGAAGTTCGTCAGCCAGTACCTCACGCAAGACAACAAAAAATATTACTGACAAATATCATATCGTCCAAATGAAATGATGAAAAATTAACAAAGAAAAGCTTACTGTGTGTAGCGAAAAAAAAAAGATTCAACACAGGGCTGAAACAGTAAAATATTTATCGGCAACCCAGTGTTTTAAAGCTGTCGATTCTTTTCTCTTCAATTCTAGTTGACTAACTTACCCGATAGTTTTGAACAAAGATAATTCAAAGAGCTCTACATTCTGAACAACATACATCTTCACTGTCGAGCTAAGTGGTCAATTCGACATGAAGCACATGAAAGTAAAATAAAGAAAGACTTACTGACTGTTTATCCTCCTGTGCCAAATGTCGATTCTTTTCTCTTCAGTTCTAAATGACTAGTGAGCCCGATCGGCCTCAACAATTATAATTAGACGGAACCCAATTCTGATATAAAAGGAACAGTTGTCGACTCTTTAAAAATGACAAAACCACCACGTTCATATGGCGTGATTCTTAATTATATTCATAAAGTTTATTTGCACACAACACCTCCCACAGAAAATATGAAGTTTCTTGAGTAAAGTTTGTTAAACCACAAAAGCAAGATGTCTGATTATCTTTGAATTTATCTTTAGTTTTATCTTTGCTTCGGTTTTCGAGCTTTTGTAACGAGTTCGCCCCATGCCAAGTTGTTCATAACTGAATTTGTCAGTTATTATATCCTAAGTTAAATGTGACTATAGTACAAATCGTTATACGAATATCGTAGGTATAGTACTCCTTTTCATTTGAAAGAGACGAAACAACCTGGTTCGTTTTAGAAAATTGCTTCTTTTCTGTGCAGTTTCTGTATATACATGAAATCCAAGTCTTTGTTCAAAGTAGCCAAAAGCGACGGTGATTCAAAGAACAAAGATTGTCGTTGCCTACTTTAATTAATCATAAAAGTTCCTTTTCCCGTCTTAAGAGTACGATTTGTAGAATTTATGACACTGAGCCCAAAACAAAACTGTATTCTGTTCAATACCTATCCGCGAATATCAATGTCGAAAGCAAGAAAACCTTTGATATATGTTATTCAGGCGAGAGTACAAATGGTCCGAAACGTTAACCGGTCGAACTATAAAAGAGAAAGACCTTGAAATATAATAAATAGTATAAACCTACCTGAATTCTACCCAAGCTTCAGACGTTCAGTGGCGGTTGTAGCGCATCTGAAAGTGAAAAGAAACTCCCAGCCCCTGTGCAGTTTCCGAAAGGAAAATAAATATCAATGGCAGCGCACAATGTGCGACCGCCTGACTAATTTCGAAGACTGAACGAAGTGAAGCCGCAGAAAGCGTTTTCCAAATGTGAGAAACTCTTACAGAAAATCGTCTTATACTGCCAGCGAATTGTATATGAGTATTAAAAGTAAAACTGTCTGCTTCCGATAAAAAGATCGCGTGTTGTCTGCTTCAATGCCACCGGTTTTGCGTACCGCCCGCTGTGACTTGGCTTAACATCAAAATGTCAGACGAAATTGACAAGTTTTATCATATTCATGAAATGTAAATAAAATCTATAATGCTACTAAAATTAACGGCAAATCAGTAAAATGAGCGCTTAGTCGGGCCAATATTTTTGGATATTTTGCGAATAATTAAAATTAGTAATCTAACAATCCTTGACCGGCAAACCCTGTAAGAGAAAGTGGAAGTACATAGATCGCGAAATTGAATTTTTAGATTTAGCTTTGTTGCTATTTTGAATGAGAAATAGTCCAAATCCGGACTATTTGCATGGAGATGTCATGCTTGTCAGTTGTTGAGCTTTGGATGAAAATCAGTTCGAAATAAATTTAAATTTTGAGCTGTTTTATAATACTCCAGAATAGACCCTCTTGGAATAGGAGTACGCGCAACAAATAAGACTTAAGGTTCATGGCATAAAAACACGTCAACTAGCTTTATCCCAGCTGTGAACACGTCTCGTCTTTCCCCAGTTGTATTTTGAAACTATTAAACGACGCCCGACCAAGCAAGTTTGTTCTCTATCTCATAGTTATTTGCATTTCAAATACTTGACAAAGAGGATACCCTATTTTCTCGATTTAACGCTGTACGACGTTTGACCCGGGCCTAAGGCGCTTCTACTTGCGATTCTAAAAAACAAATGTTACTGGCCACTAATTATGTTTTTAACGTTTTATACTCCGATACCCAGTGGTTGACTTCACCGAGTATATCGAACTCCGAACGATACTCACGTACCTGAACTTCAGTTCCGGCGGGATAGAGGTATACTTCAGCTCAATTGTGTTTCAATGATTGTATTTTCTGTTTAATGTGAACAAGTTGTGTAGTTGCTCAGGTTTAGCCAGGGACCACGGAGCGGCATTGAAAGTGTGTGTGTTTGTGTGTGTGTGTGTGTGTGTGTGAGTGGGGTGGGGGTGG
>JAOBYH010088102.1:0-11518 GCA_025403525.1 Umimayanthus kanabou | reverse complement strand
CTATTACTACTACTACTACTACTACTACTATTACTACTACTACTACTACTACTATTACTACTACTATTACTACTACTGTTATTACTACTACTATTACTACTACTACTATTACTACTACACTACTATTACTACTACTACTACTACTACTACTATTACTACTACTATTACTACTACACTACTATTACTACTACTACTACTACTACTACTATTACTACTACTTAATAGTAGTATTACTATTTGTATCGTATAGAGAACAACAACATATTTCTGTACAACAAGCGTTTTCAAGATACAAAAATGGGAATCATCAATCGATATACGGAGCTTGAAGTAAAAATGTTTAAGAAGTATCCATTAACACTTGTGCTTTTCCCATTGTTGTGACAGGTTTCCTGCGTGGTTACATGGGAAGATGGAGTAAGCGGTTGATCGCGCTCGCTAAGAAAGACTCGCTGTTCTTCCCGCTATTCTTCTTCTGTTTATACGTGTCCCTTGGTAAGTGGTAATTAGTCTAGCTCTTCTGCAGGCAACTCTGGGTAACGGAAATGGGCAGATGATGCTGAGTGATGGTTAATGATAGTGAAGGAGCGTTAGGAGATCTGGAGACAAGAGAGAGAAAAGTTGGTTACGGAGTAGGTTAAATGTTAACAAGTAATTAATCTATTTAGAGCTGTAAGAATATATGTATTATTATTTACATTACAATTTTAAAATTAATATAGTGAAAGGTCTGAACTCAGGTAAGTCAATGTTTGTGGTTTGTTGATCGTCCGAGTTGGTGTACTGAGTCCTGAGAAGAACTGTTGTTGGTTGAGACTGACGTTTCGCCAACCTGTGTGGAAGTCATCTTCAGAGTCAAACATTGGCATTGATTAACCATGACTCTGAAAATGAATTCCACACAGGTTGGCGAAACGTCAGTCTCAATCAACAACAGTCCTTCTCAGGACTACACCAACCCGGACGATCAACCAACCACAAACAATTTTAAAATTGCAAAAGAGTTTACAAAAATTTTAGTTGATAAAGCGAGACTAGTTATGAAACTAGCCAGTTTCTTTGTTATAGGTTTTTGTTCTCTTGCAATTTAGATCGTTGGCGCCCCCTTGACCGTGCACAAAACACAAAGATATTGAAATGTAAATGACCAGCTTGCCAGTAAAACATTTGGGCTCACACGTAAAACAAACAGTGTATACGGTCACGGTTTGTTCAACATAAAATGTTCATTCCCTTTGACATTTGTTGAGCTTCCAAACCAGTTAGTTTTATCAACTATGCAATAATCTACAAGGTGAAAAAAAAGAATATTTGTTAATTGCAGTCATTACTAAAGGCAAGTAATTAGTTTATGTTTAAGATACTATTTTATTTACAACTGTTACACTAGTATTAAAACGTTCTGTATATAATTTAGGGGGTTGGCTTGTTTGTGACCTTAGCCAAGAAGGTACCTGGTTCACACTTGTGAGATAAGCATGATTCAGTACTTGTAGCTGGGTAACTTGGCTGTTTTAGTGAACTTGGCTCAAAATCTTTGTATGGTTGTGTCCCGTTCACAGGCCCTTGGTTTATTGGTGAACTCATGCATGACCACGTGGGGGCCATGTTTGTGCACGGTCTTTATGTACACGGACAGTGGATTCCAGGCTCGTTGACCTTCTACTACGGCATTCTACAGGTAATTTGTTATTTAGGTTAGGTGCGAGAACAGACTGTGAAGGTACGTCTGCGTACGTACATATACATACACATATACGTTTCACGTGCTCCCGCGGGGTTTTCAACAACCTGTTCACATCAAGTATATAGTTCAGTGGTTGAGAGTCTTAGCCAGACCGCTATCAGCGGCTCACAAAGATTTCTGTCTAAGACATTAAGTTGCACCCTCAGTCAACAGACCACAACACCGGGATTGTCTTACTCTTCTCGAGAAGTGCGTGGGTTCTAACTTCTTTTGAGTCTCCCGATAGAACGTCGAGAGACTAGCCGGCCAACGGCTTAATGTCCCTGTCCACGGACGGTGTGGCGAAAGAAGGTGGCCCGAAGTTCAACCCTCGATCAGGCCGGGGATTGAACCCGGGACCTCCTGGTTGGCAGTCAGAGATCTTACAAACTGTGCTAACCTTGCACACACAGCTGCAATCGAACCTGTATTCTATAATTAAATGGCAGGTCTCCAAGTCGCAAACGTTTACCAGTCATTTACTTGTTTGTCGCCTCTACTAAGCGCTGCGGCTACCTTGGAGCTGCCACAAATAGTGTTTTTCTATTGTTTTTTTTTAATCTGTACTAAACGGCCATCTCAAATTTATGTTTCAGATCCGAAACGTTTTTCTCATACCACTACAAGCTCCCCTCTTCCCCAGATTTACGTCCCCTCCCCCTCTCCCTTCCGTTTAAAAGAACCGCTTACCAACTTATATCAGCCCAGGGCTTTAATGAGGGAATTTTACGGTAGTGAAACAGGGACGATTTTTAAAAAATAATTGTCTTGTTTCTTTAAATAAAACAGCTTGTAATCTTCAACTTGCCGCTGACCTTCTACTTGGCCGCTGTGCTGGATTTCGACGGCCCCCCACCAGAGATGGTGAACGGCCATACCCCGGATGACAAGGCCCAGACCCCCACTCGGGACTACTGGACGTCAAGGCAAAAGGTCTGGGCACACTTAGGTTTCACAGTCATGATGCTATGGCAAGGATCGTCTGCCAACCATGTGTGGTATGCCTATGGGACGTTAGCGTTCTTTTTATCCCCCGTGAAGCTGTGGTCAATTCCTTTCGCCCTTCTTCTATTAAGACGAGCAACTAGACTAAGATAATAATTACGGAATAAATTTAGTTTGTAGTATCAATTTATCTGAAGAATTCCAGGGTAGGATGTAGGTTTATGTTAAAATGTTAGACGCAATTTTTCATAAGGACATCCTTTATATTTTATAGCTCAGTTGGTAGAAGAATTATACAGGGCATTGGAGCAGGAACTTAAGAAACTATGTTAAGAAAAGAAAGTTTCAGAGACAGTTACCGTACTGGTTGTTCAAATTTACTGAAAAACGAAGAAAAAGATTTTTTCTGCTCAACAGTTACACAAACCGCGATCCGTGGGATCGGGCTTGCAGCTAAACCACAACAGCCCAAGACTGCGTACGCTCAGTATGCGAGTCAGTTTTTGTTTGGTTTTTTGTTTGAGGAGAAAAAAAATCGAACGTGTAGCGTGTAGTCAGGGTTGCCACAGGTCAGGGATAAATCAGGGATTTTTTTTTTCAAGGTTAGGAAAAGTTAGGGAGATTTGTATTTGGTCAGGGAAATTCGAAATTCCTGCTTAAAAAGTTTCTTATTAGGCTGACACTAGCTGTCGTTTTGATTTATGTTTTGAATATGACATCGCATTTTATCCAGATATAACCATTTGTTAATTTTTACTTGTTCAAATTACCACAGACAAGGTCATGGAAATTTAGCTGTTAGTCTGGGAAAAGTCAGGGAATTTTTTTCATCTTGATGGGTGGCAACCCTGGTACTGTGAAGTCACGGTACGAAACCCTTGCCCGGACGTCGCTACAAAAGAATCTCAGATCAATTAGGACCTTAAGAGAGAAATGGGATTACAGTTGAATTCCGATAAATGGGAACTTTCATGAACAACGGCCGGAAAAGAATCAAGTTATCGGAGATGTTGATTGTATGCGGTGGGAGGGATAGGGGACATTAATGCAAATCTGCCACACACTTATAATACAAGGCTACGGTAACAATTGTAGAATACGCTCGGGCGCATATTTAACTGATATTAGTAGGGACCTTAAGCAGCTAGGACGGGAACGTCAACGAAAACGGCTGCTGAATTTTTAACCTTCCGTTTTCCCTTTTCTTGTTTGTATAACTCATGCGTTTCTTTTTTTTTTGACTGAAGGTGTGTGAATATGAAAAATTAGAAGCTTCGTTTTTAAAGCTGCATGAAGAGTGAAATGATTGGTACTCTAACGTTCACGTTCTCTACAAAACTCGAGAATTGAGGTTTTCACGTTCTGTTTCTAAAGACGACGGCGAAAAAGTGGCCAGGTGGTTGCATTCCCACGTGCAATGATTGTCTTCTGTAACTTAATCTATTGTTTTGTAACGTTCTCGTTGACGTTCCCGTCCTCGTTGCTTAAGCTCTCTATATAGGGGCATGGACGACGGAGGATGGGGCAATAACAATCGATACTTTTAATGGGAACATTGAGGTACAGAACTTTAACAATAAACTGCATCTCAGCCTACGTATAGTCCACATGTGATAAAAGTTCCCTTCAACTAAAAAAGTGTATGTTCCTCTCAGGGGGCCTATTCTGATATACTTAACTCTAAGCACGGTCAGCAAATTGCCCCCTCCCCCTTCCTCAAAAATAGAAATATACGGTTGTTAGGGGGGATGGCTGCTTTTAGAGATGTGGAGCGAATATTAGAAGTGCGCTATTACTATTAGAACTATTACGGTAATGTAGTTTTTATAGTTTTATAGTTAGTGAAAATGCGTCGCAGTATAAACGGTTAGAATACTTTTAAACATAAAATAGTCGTAATATATATGTATAATATGTAGTGCACATTTCATGTATAGTCATGTTTAAATTTTCATTTGTAATGATCGCATTCAATCGGATCGAAGATCGAAACACAAGGATCACAGGACAATTGCGCACCATTCTATCGTAATTATTTATTCAAGCTTGAACTCTGGGATTTGTGGGGTAACTTATTCGACGGGATTTCTGCTAAAGTTATCTAACTAGAGGTGTTGCAAGTGACGAACATTAATTTAAATTACATAAGTAAACTAGAAATTATTAAAATATACTGCTATTTAATTCCGATAGTTATATGATTGTTTTGTGGTAACCTGTATTTCAATAGTAGTGATCCTTTCATTGAGAAATATGCTGATATGACAAGGTTCCCTAAAATTCTTGATTTGCAAATAAAGGCGTGATTCTGATAAGAGATACCTCGACGAGTGTCTGTCGTCACATTCAGGCATTTCTGGAGTACTCAATGTTTGCATTGAAGAAGTAAGATCGGGCTTTTATTGGCCGTAAGGCAGAGTAAGAAAAGAAGTAAGTTGGTTAGCGTCTATTTTTGCAAAATTTTAAAGTCGGGAGGGAGATTTATTTACTTTAATTTATTTTGTAGTTTTTCTCTTTTTAGAATCCACGCTTTAATGACTGAATACATAGAAATGTATCCCCATCTGGTATTATTGTTACAGCCACTTTATCCAGCTCAGAATATTTAGCACTTGCTGATGCTATTCTAAATGACTGGCGCTTGTCTGGCAGGGTTTTGGTGGGAAATCTGACCTCGACGAACTTTTGCAGTGGTGACAATAACAATAAAAGCTAAAAGGAAGTTATGAAAATAAATAATAGAAATATAATTCGGTCGTGGCTTTTCAGTGGTCGGGTGGGGACGCTTACCAAATTAGTTTCTTCCCTGGCCTAACTCATGCCCAGTACTACAGTAACACTTCAACCTTGCAAAAAAATATGTTTCTAGTGTAAGATTAAAGTGTTACTGTAGAACGTTGTTCAAGAAAATATACGTTGTTTACATGTTATCGATTTTGATTGTCCGAAAAGAGACATTCAATTTCTAAATTAAAGCAAAATGAGTTTCATTTCCGCCATCTTTGAAAGGACTTGAGTCGAGCTTGGCCTCTGACGTCATATGTGTCCCACGGTGTTCGCTTAACTTTGATTCTCGTCAAGGTTGTTCTTTCAAAATGCAGAAAACTCGAAATTTCACAAAAGGTATTAAAAATCTTTTTCAGAACAATGGTTGCACAGAGCTTACGAGTGATGAGCGAACGTCACTTGATCACAGTGGGACGCATCTGACGTCACTGGCCGAGTTCGGTTCCAGTCCTTTCCAAGATGGCGGAAATTTATTTTACTCAAACTCAACGTCTCTTTTCGGACAAACAAAATCGATAACAAGTAAACGTATATTTTCTTGAACTACTACAGAAATACTTCATCCTACAAAAAAAAAAAGTCTTTAGTGTACTTCCCCTTTAGGTTTGATTTATACCAAGTACGGGAAAAATGTAAACAATTACATCGGTAAAGGTTCGCCAATATTGTCTGCCATGTTTCCACACTCGTAAGGTGTGATGGGAGAAAATTTAAACGCGGTCCTCAAAGATTAGGTTTACACCCGGCCTGTGATTGCTCCTCGAGAGACCGCTCTCATTAAGGGAACAGGCTAGAGTTAGTTTTGACTGAAACGAGTGAATTTTGCTGCTGCAATTCTCCTTAGCAATCTTGTAATACAGTGGACCGCTGATGTATAGTGAGTCCACGCATATTCAACTATTGATTCAGTCCGTAGAGTTAACGGCGGCTCTTTGCTCTAGAAAATTGGAGAAAAGCTGGTATAAAGTTAGACTGCGAGCAGTCTCATTCTGTTCCTCAGAGTCAATCGAGGAAACAAAAAAATCGACTCGGTTGATTAAGAGACTGCTCGCAGTCTAGTATAAAGTAAGTATATATATTAACGCTGCTATGAATGCCTTTCTCATATTCCTTGTTCTGCTGTGCCTTACTGAGTACGCCAACAACCAGTAACTGTGCCACAGGTTTTGTATTCAGAGAACTACCCTATACACCACACGTAATTGGCGATGCAGTTGAGAGATAACCGTTTACACTGCATTTTTGACTGCGATCACTTAAGTAGGATTGGAACCATCTCAAGGCTTTTTGATCAACACCATAGTTGGAAAGTTTACGTATGATGATATTATGGTCGATTGTGTCAAATGCTTTCTTAAGATCTATAAAAATGACCCCATTAATTAGACCATTGTCGATATTGAGTGACCAATTTCAGGGACCGCGGAGCTACTTTGAAAGTGGTGGAGCTGACAAGTGACTCAAAGTGGTGGGGCTAAAAACACTTTTTTCTCAGTATCTCTTTATAATTTTCAAAAAAGTGGTAGTGCTATAGCCCTACCAGCTCCTCCCCCTCCGCGGTCCCTGAATTTTCTGTGGCTTCGAGTAGAGCTGCAAGGGTACTGTGTAGTGATCTGAAACCCAATTGGCAGTTAACTAGTAAAGCATTGTCAATGAGATATTTGTAAAATTGTTCATGGATTAGTTTTTCAAAAATTTTGGCGACCACTGGTATGACAGATACAGGTCTATAATTATTTGGGTCATCCTTTTTTCCCTTTTTATAAATGGGGGATACTCGAGCCAATTTCCATTCAGTTGGAAATATGCTAACAGCTATTGACTGGTTAAATATGTGTCAATGATGGTGCAATGATATTTGCTGCCAATCTGAGAATTTTGCAGAGGATCTTTTCCAGACCAGTTTGTAGGAGGTCACGAACTCTATCGACAGTAACTGGTTGAAAAGTAAACGTTTTGTCGGTTTGTTGCAAGTAAATTTCTGGCTCCACATCTGTCGATGGTATTTCATTTGCTAATGCTTGGCCAACACTTGTGAAATGGGAGCTGAAAGTTTCGGCGATATCCTTGGAAGAGCTAGTAGATTGATTACCAATCTTAATTTCAGTAATGTTAGCTGATTTCTGTTGACGCGAATTTAACTCGTTTATCAGTTTCCAGGTTTTGCGCGGATCCATTTTGTTAGCATCTAAATTTGCAGTGAAATATTTACGTTTCTCTGTTTCGATCGCATTGTTAGTTTCATTCCGAGCTACTTTGAATTGTCTCCAATAACTTTGATCATTAGTCTGTACTGCCTTTTTCTTTAGGTAGTCTCTTTTGTGCATTTTATGCATCAGATCACTCGTAATCCATGGGGACTTCTTTTTGCCAGTTCTTTTGTGTTTTACTGGTGCATGTTTGTCAATACTGCTCATTTTAGAAAATAGTTGTTTCCAAAGATCCCACATTTCGTTTGGATCTGAATACAAAGCGATCTCACTCCACTCCTTTTGTTTCAGATCATTCAAGAATTTATCTTTGTTGAAAAGATTGAAATTACGCATTTCAATAACTTTGGTGCTACCAGCATTTGCATAGCGAGCTTTGCGAGTCATGTAGACTAGCGAATGATCGCTTATGCCCAGATGGAGAACACCTGAAGTTGGGACTTTTTGAGGGCAATTTGTTATGCACACATCAATTAGAGTTTGCGAATTAGCCGTTATTCTTGTTGGCTCAGTTATCAATTGGCTTAGCCCATATATATCTAAGATGTTGGTTAGATTCGCCGAGTTATGGTCAGAGGTACCTAACAGTTATAATTCGCTATTTTCAGCGTCGATCTTCCCAACCAGTTGTTCAAAAGAGTTAAATATATCCGGAGGAGACTGTACCAGGTGCTGACCAAGAATGGTTTAGATTGGGCATTGGATATTTGTAAAGTCATACATTCTAGTTCTTCCATGTTTAGATCTTCGCGGATTTGAAAGTTAAGATTACTGCGTATATAGAAACATACTCCACCGCCGTTTCTACCATTTGTACTTCTATCTTTTCTTGCCACGTCATATCCTTGTAAATAGATTTCGTTATCGTGAATTGTGTTATCTAATTTGTTTCATTTATGGCAATAATATCAAGTTTTTGGTTACTAACAAAAACTTTGAGTTCATCGATATGAGCTAATAAACTATTTATGTTTAAACATGGAAGTCATTGTTAGTCCACGACCGGTTATTTTGGAGTCAAGTGACTCACCCTGGCCTGTTTAGGAGTGTGCCTACATGTATAGCTAGCCCCGGGTAGCACAGGGATGTCGGACTCTCACTCGGCAATGACCTAATTGCATCTAATATGAGAAATAAAATTTTTTCGCCAATAGCGCAGTCCCTGATTTGTTGAGGTGCAGTCCACTGCGATTTAAATGTTTCGGAGTGATTGTGTTATGTTCGATTAGAGCCTATTTGTTTTCTCTGCAATGTTTCCTCAAGATGTTGTTTACTTCATTCACTTTCTCAGTGAGAACATCATCGTCGGTTCGTGCTATAAGGGTTGGTAACGTGACTTTGGTGTCTAGATGGTTATTCTTAATAGACCTTCCAATGTCAATGATCTCATCCGCACAAGCTGGAGAGTCGGTTGATCTCAGGCTGTTCGTGCCTACGTGTAGTATTATTTCATCTGGGCTTCTGCGGAGTAGTGGTTTGATGTGATCGTACATATCGTGTGTTGTGCAACCGGGGAAGGATGACACTTTAACTTTTGCGCTGCGGGACATTTTGTGACCTTGCAAGTTCTTTAGGATAGAATCTCCAGCAATATAAATATATTAATTTGGATTTTGCACTGGGAGATTTCTGACTTTGGTCCTTTCTAACCGGATCTGGGCGGGATTGCTTTGTAGGCTTTCTGTTTCTAGGTGGCTTAGATGGTGGTTCACTGTAGCCGTTTGCATCGAGCTTCTTTCTTCCTCGTCCATTCCGCGGTTCAGAGCTTTCTTGGGCTGCTGGATAATTGGTCAAGTTTCCACTTTTCGTCTTTCAGTTCGTGAGACTTTTATGAAGCCATCTTCATCTACTTCATAAGTGATCTTGTCTTTGTCCTTAGGACTATTGGAAGTTGGAATGTCTTTCACAATGATTTGAATTACTTTGTTCAAAGATTTGTTTTCTTCCAGAATTTGCATATTTTTGTTGAGCTGAACGCAGGGCCGTGTTTTCCTTTTTCATTCTCTACATCATTTAGTCTTTTGGTCAGATAATTGGCGTCGAATCTTGATTCAATATTGCTGATTTTGCTCCAGATATAATCAAGTTCAGATCGAATGGCGCTGTCGATTGTTTCGGATATGTCATTGAAAGGCGGTTCTTGATTGCCGTATTCTTTGTTATGGCCTTCTATTTCATCTGATGTACGCTCAGTCAATACAGTTTCGCTCATTTTATCGCGATAATCTCCATCAAGGTCAGTATCATTAACTACGTTATCACCTGAGGCAACTGCGGAGACGCCAGCTTGATCGTCCGCGGGCCTTCATTAAAAGTTTTTGTCTCGGAACCGAAGATTTCACACTTCTTGAATTGGTTTGAAAGGCAGCTTGAGCTGTTTAAGGTCCGCTGAATCCTTTGCAGGAGCCGCCTTTCTTGCCCGAGATTTCACTCTTCCCTTCTGCATATGAGGCAGTAACTCCTGCTGCTGTGTCTGTCCACCATAGGTAGTGCGCAAAGGTTTACTTGCCTATTGGTTCGAAGGTTGAGATTTGTACGTAGAACAACGAAGACGACAACTAGAAACAAGTTTCAACTCAGTATGAGTTATTCGGCAAAAAAATTAGAGATGATATATGAGCTGTTTGTAATTTGGTTCCGATAAAATCTTAGTAATCTTAGTAACCAAGAAAATAGCGTTTGAAGCTAGTGAGTTTGATAAATTTGATAAAATTAGCAGAGCTTCTGAAAACACGTCCGTTCACTCACCCTCTCTCTCAGGTGGATACCAAGAGAGAGGGGTTAGGGCTAGGGTTAAGGCTAAGATTAAGGTTAGGATTAGGGTTAGAGTTAAGATTAAGGGGTACGAGCTAAGATCAAGGTTAAAGTTAGGGTTCAAAATCATTTTTACCTAAAATTCTAGTTGAAACTGTTTTCAACTTGTTTAAATTGAATTGACCTAGTTTGAAATCATTTTCACCTAGAGTGAATTGATTCGGTCAAGGTTGAGATCATTTTTACCTGGAGTAAATTGAATTTACCTAGTATGCAAAAATCGTTTTTAACTAAAATTCATTTTGAACTACAACATGGACATTACCCATTAACCAGAGATAGCGAACCAATCAGATTGCTTGAAATACCAGGGTCACCGAGTTTGTACATGCTAACAATAATAATATTCCAAGGTTAACTTTGTTAACAAAACTCACTTATCCCAGAAGTATGATTGCTCTTCTGTTTGTTTGTCAACCGAGTTTGAAATAGAAATTGATCCATTTTGATTGCTGTCAGTGATAGGTTTGATTGGTTGTTATTTTTCAGTCGTATTTTGATTAAAGTTATTGTTAAGAAACAATTCTTTTTAAAACTATTGATAGCCAGTTGGGAACTTGAGTTAATCGTTGGCTCTAGTTCTTGGTTCTAAGCTGGGATAACTAGATATAGAATCCGTGGTGTGATAGCACTAGTAGGTTTTTACAGAAAAAAGTGTGAATAATTAAAAGAGTCTAAAATACAAAGTTCAGATATGGGATGTGATGCATCTAATAGCTTCAGGCTGAAATTCGTTATGTAGAAGAGCACGAGAGAGAATAAAGAAATCTGTTGGAATATAAATTATCTCAGTGAGTCTTGTGCACTCCTGCATGGATACAATACAGACCCCTAACTAATACCACACCTGCAACAAAATGCTGGCTTCTAATTGGTTGCTTGACTTTGAGTTTTTCCTTAATGGCACAGGGGCAATACCGTAAAATCCCACTTTAAAAGCCCCCCCCGGTTTTAAGCCCCCCCGGATATAAGCCCATCCATTTGCCAACGAATATATTATTCCGGATATAAGCCCACCCGGATATAAGCCCCCCTA